>ML681973.1:28315211-28326960 GCA_007922195.1 Podocnemis expansa
GGGGGGGGGGGGGGGGGGACACTCAGCAGTATCTCTGCCCCAGTCCCATCTCACAAAACCTGCCACGAATGGCTTCATCTCTGTGCACGATCCTTGGGTGCTGCTGTGAGCTGCAGGTGCGTCCTACTTAGTAATAACAGCTTGAGGCCGGGGGGAGGGGGGGCTAAGAAATCAGCCCCTTATTTTTTAAATACAGGGTCTGCATTCCCACACAGGGGGCCCCAGGCTTGTCTCAGTGTAAAGCGCCCCCGAGCCCCAAGGTTGGGACGGGAGCAAAGGTATCCCCAGGAGGCCCCCAGAGAATGACCCCCGCCACCACACCCCAGCAGTGTGCCACATTCTGGGCAAATACAGCCCCTCTACTTTAGTTGCAGGAGAGCAGGTAAAGGAAATGCTGTGGCAGAAGACCAGATTGTGGTTACTGCCCTGTGAGTGAAAAGGCCCATGTCCCATTCCCTGCCCCCCCACCAGCCAGCAAGACCCCCATTCTGGGGCCCGATTGGACCCCACCACTCTCCCCCGACCATATGCGCACACACATGGAAAATGCCCCATGTTCCCTTCCCGTCCTTGAACCAGCCAAACCTCCACCCTGGGGCTGGATCAGCCCCAATGGCCGCTGCTGGCCTCATCTCCCACTTGATAGATAGCAGGAGGGCAATCAGGGGTTGTTTTTTGCAAGTTTTTATTCAGCCACAAAGTTGAGGATTTTTTTTATCCAATGTTTCTTTTTTACACAAATGCCCCATGGGGGGGGGGTAGAGAGGCAAGGGTGAGTGATTCCCCTACACACTGTATACAGCTCTAACACCTGGGGCCCTTTCTCCCCAGTGGCTATGGTGGAATCCCCGAGCTTTAAAACAGGGGGCCCCTTCCCCAACAACACTGAGCCCTGCACAGCTCCCCCAGGGGGATGATGGGAAGCCCTACATGGGGACCCCTGCAAAATTACAGGGCTCCACACATACACACACACATACACAAAGGGACCCCCACCCCAATTTTCAGAGCCCAGTTGCCCAAACTTGAGTGCCCCCCAAAAAATCCTCCCCCAGTTTGGAAATGAGGAGGTAGGATTGGGGAGCCCTGACAGTTTGGGGATGACCTGGTGGGGGGGGGTGTCATTGTTCAGCCTTGATCTCCTTCTCCTGTGGTCTATTTAAGGCACCCCCCCTGGAGCCCCAGTCCCCTCCTTCGGACAATAATTCCTGGTAACAAAGTCAACACTAAGACCACATAAAAATACTCTGCCACACTCTGGGATGTGTGGGTTTGGGCCAGCCCTGGGGTGGGGGAGGCAGGGCTGTACCCTATAGAGTGTGGGGAGGTCCTGGGTGGGTCATACCCCCAGATCTTCTCAGATGTAAATATGTCTAATAGAATAGCCCCATGTTCTTGTGCTGGGGGCACCAACCATGAACCCTTTGTATTTTAATGACACTGCACAGGAGAAGTACCCAAAACCCAGCTCCCCAAGAGGAAAAGTGCCCCTCCTCCTTCCCCCCAACAGATGGCCTCACCATGGGGAGTGCTGTGAAGCTCATCCTGTCCCAGTTGCATGGAGGGGGCTTCTTCCCTGGCTGCGATCACGGAGGAGGGAGGGTATGGCTGGGAGGAGATTCCCCCAAACATGGGGCAGCCCTGCTATGGGGAGGCCCAAGACCTGATCCTGTGAGTTGTCCAGCGATGGTGCAGAGCCTCAAATGCGTGGGGGCGGAGCATCTGGCCCATAGGGGGTGTTGGATTTTCAGGGCCCCCCCATATTCCCAGCATCTCTTGCACTCTCCTACAAACAGCTGGTTGGGGGTGAACCCAGGAGTCCATGAGCAGCCACTGAGACAATTGTGGGGCCCCCCACTCAGTCCTCTTAGAAACTCACCAAAGTATAAACCATACTGGGGAGAGAAAGAGAAAGAGACACTCTGACATGCTGCAGGTCAGGGGTGAAGGGCTCAGCATCAGGGACACAGCCCATGCCCTACCCCAGGGGCAGCTGGATCTCGGTACTGGGTGATGGATCCCCATATAAATGGCCCCAGGCCCTCCCACCCCCAGAGGAGGCTGCTTCTCAGAACCTGGTAAGGGTTCCCTAGCCAGAGGCTGTGGGGGCGCTACCTGTACAAGTAGTAGAAGAAGGACAGCAGATAAAAGGCCAGTTTGCACCACGACTCCTTCTGGCAGTAGTTGAGGATGTCAGCATTCATGATGGAGACAGCATCGTACATCACCTCAGACCCATCTGCTGGGCGGTGGAAGTACCTGGGGACAATGGAGCAGGGACTCAGACAGCATCTTTGTCCTCCCAGCTCCATGAGCAAGGGGGCTTCCTCTAAGAACCTGCATTGTACGGATGCTGGCTATCCCAGCCACAAACATGGCTCTGCTAGCTGCTCTCAGGTCTGACCCACAATCCCCTGGTATCCCAGCTGTGCCTGTATGCCCCTGTCCCGCCTGGTTGCCCCCAGATGCTTCACATACCCCCTCACCAGCTGCCCTCTTCCAGGGCGTGGATCACGCTCACCTCCAAAGGTGGTAAAAGAGCAGCGGGATGTTGAGGCCTAGGGTGACCCATTCAGCTGCACACAGGAACATGAGACAGAAGAGCCCATGGATGCAGTACTCAGGGACCACGAGCTGGAAGGGAGAGTAAGCTCTGGTCAGCAGGGAACAGAGCTCAGGAGTCTTGGCTCTCGGGTCCAGCACAGCATGATCCCCGGCACTAGCCCTGTTAGTATTCCCTGGAGCTAGAGGCTTCGATGAGGCCATGTCCTGTCCTGCCGCCAGCCAGGCAGAAATAATACAGGGGCTGGGGGGTAATTCTCAAACAGGAATGCTGAGCAAAAACAAACAGACACTACCTGAGCAGAAGCCCCCATCTGGTTCCAGGGTGGGGGAACTGGCTGTCTCGGGGTAGCTGGGAATAGGATATGGGGCCCTTTCCTCCATGGGGGGGGGTAGCTCTGATCTGGCACTCAGGCAGGTGGGGACTGGCTGTCTGGGGGGGTAAGAGGGGGAGGAGTGAAGGTTCAGGAGACCTGGAGGAAGAGGCGGGGGGCTGTGCAGAGGGCAGGAGGGGGAGGAGGTGCAAGTGGGAAGAGGGTTCAGGAGGCTGGGGGAGAGGAGTGGGGAGCTAAGTGGATGAGGTAAAGGGAGGCAAGGAGGGGGACGAGGGGGTTCAGGAGGTTGTGGGGCTATGGAGAGAAGGTGCAATGGTCCTAGGGGAAGTAGGGCAGTGCAGGGAGTTGGGGAGGGGTAGGTTCAGGTCCTGCCAGTTGCTCCCAGGTTGGGGGTTCAGGAACTGGTCAGTCACTGTTTTGGAGAATGGAGAGAGTGAAGGCATAAAGAGCAGAGTGCAGAGATGGGGACACATGGGGGCAGGAGGAACACACAGACAGGTGGAGCAGAGACACGGACGCACCTTTCTCAGGAGGCAGCAAATCCGCTCAATGTTTTTCAATCGCTCTCGCTGCAGGGGGGAAAGAAATAGGGAATTAGACTCAGAGCTGCCACAGGGGAGGGCTAAGAGAAGGGGGTGAGGTGAGACCGGAGAGGGGTGCCCAAGCATGGGGAGGAAGGGCTGGGAGTCAGAGCTATAGCTGGCTGTGGAAAGGGAGGGGGGGTTGGATTGTTAGAATCAACGGGTGTAACCTATTTAGGAAGGATCAAGTGGGCAAAAAGGCAAGGGGAGTGTCAAACAGGTCTGAGTCATGGACAGCTCAGACGCAAATGACTAGTGCCCTGCAAATCTATGGACGTCCGCTTTATATCTGCAGATGTGGATATCTGAGAGCCATTTTTGCCGATCAGATGCAGATACAAATTCTGTATCCATGTAGGGCTCTACAAATGATCTTGAATGCTTTTATGGATCAATGTGCTAACAAATAAAGTAGCAGATAGGGTACTAGATGGTGTCTTGTACAGACCACCAAATGATGCTAGAGAACAAGACAGTCGGCTCCTTCCACACCTGTTTATAAATGTTCAGAGGAGGAACAGATAGAGTGATCGGAGACTTCAGTCTGAGTGAACCTGGAGGCCTAAAATGTCCCTAGAATTGCTATAGATTACAGGTTACAATTATAAATGACGTTTCCTAACTCAGAGAGTCACATCCACCAAGAGGGAATTCTATATTAGATCTCATCTTGGCAGATCAAGAGAAGTTGTTCACAGAATTAAACATTTGTTACATGATCACATTTGTTATGTGCAAACGGAATAAAGTCCAACTAGTGATATATTAACGTGTGCTTTCAAAGGTCCAGTTTTGCAAGTCTGAACCAAATCAACTGAGAGGAAGAATTAATGAGAAAAATGTGAATAATAATTAGGCATTTTTTAAAACCATTTTACTGAAAGTCCAAAAAGTCACAATCAAGAAAGAAGCCCACTGATCTTAGAGAGAGAGTTAGGGCAGCTATGCAATAAATGAGATAGACAGTGATTGAGGCACACATATGGGAGAAAAACAAGGAGTCCTGTGGCACTTCTAAAGACTAACAAATGTATTTATCACAAGAGCTTTCATGGGAGAAAATCCCACTTTGTCTCCCACGAAAGCTCATGCAATAAATACATTTGTTAGTCTTTAGAAGTGCCATAGGACTCCTTGTTTGTTTTGCTGAACAAGACTAACACGGCTACCCCTTTGGAAATTGTCAACAAATGTGAGAGAGGGGAAATGAATATAAATCAGAAGCTAGGAATCATAGAAAATTCATGAAGGAAGGAAAAGGACAAAGGAGTGCTATCTGGCCAGTGGAGTCAAAGGATAGTGAGAAGGAAGTATTTTAAAGTATATTAAGAACTAAACGACAATGACTTTGGTACATTACTAGGTGGAAACGGCAGACTTGTCATTACTCACATAGAGAAGGCAGAAGTATCCAGTAAATATGCCTATTCTGTGTTTTAGAAAAAGCCAGATGACGTGTTCAGATCCTACGACAAGGACAAATCACTTCCCATTCCTATAGTAATTCAGGAGGCCATTAAACAGCATCTACCAAAGGTAGACATTTCTTCAGCAGCAGGTCCAGGTAATTTGGAGCCAAGGGTTTTAAAAGAGCTTTCTGGACCATTATCGCTGATTTTTTTCAATAAGCTTTGACCACTGGGGACATTTCAGAGGACTGGGAGAATGCTAATGTTGTGCCAATATTTAAAAAGGATAAACAGGATGGACCTGAGTAATTATAGGCCTGTCTGCCTGATATCAGTCTGAGGCAAGAAGTGGGGCAGCAGATAAGGTGGGGATTCAATTAATGAAGAACAAGATGTTTGGTATAATCCAGGGGTCTCAAACTCCAATCCACATGAGGGCTGCATGAGGACTAGTAGAGGGTCGCATGAGGATTAGTATGTTAGCCTGAGGGCCGCACCACTGAAACCTTTTCATACAATGATATTGCAAATATCAGTAACAATCATGTCACTGCGGGCTGCAGGAAATAGCTTTGGGGGGCTGCATGTGGCCCATGGGTTGCGTGTTTGACACCCCTGGTATAATCAATGCCAATCAACATGGGTTTATGGAAAAGAGATCCTATCATATGAATCTGATATATTTTTGTACAAGAATCCAAGTTTGGTTGATAAAGGCAATAAAGCTGATGAAATATATTTAGACTTCTGTACGGCATTTGACTTGGTATTACATGACATTAGGATTAAAAAGCTTGACCAATAGAAAGTCAACATAGCTCACATTAAATGAGTTAATGATGGCTAGCTACCAGGTCTCAAAATGTATCTGTGCACAGGCAATCACCACTGAAAGGACGTGTTTCTAGTGGAGTTCCAAAGGACTGGCTCTTGGCCCTACACTAGTTAATATTTTTATCAATGATCTGGAAGACAACATAAAATCACCCCTGAAAGTTTGCAGATGATACAAAGATTGGGAGAGTGATAAATAAAGACGATGAGCTGGATCACTTGGTAACCCAGGCACAAGCAAACAATGTGTATTGTAATGTGGTCGAAAGTAAACATTCCTGTGTAGGAACAAAGAGCCCAGGCTGCACATTGAGAACAGGGACTTTAGCATGCAAAGCAGGAACTCTACAAAAGGCTTGGGGTTTCTGGTAGATGATCTGCTGAATGTAAGCTCCCAGTTAGGGGAAAGGAGTTTCTGTTACCACTGTATGAGGCATTGCTGGAATCCTAAACCCGGTTCTGGTGGCCATGACGCCAGAGAGATGTTCATAAATTGGAGAGGGCTCAAAGAAGAGCCAAGAGAATGACTAAAGGATTAGAGCACAGGCCTTGCTGTGAAACACCCCGGAAGCTCAATCCGCTTAGTTTAACAAAGAGAAGATTAAAGGGTGGCTTGATCCCAGTCTAGAAGTACCTACGTGGGAGACAGAAACTGAAGACTAGATCATCAATAGGGCAGTTGAAGGTCTAATGAGAGCCAAAGGCTGGAAGTTGCAGCTGGACAAATTCAGACAAGAGATAAGATTCACCTTTTTAACAGTGAAGGTAACCAACCACTGGAACAATTTATTAAGGACTGAGGTGGCTTCTCTTTCACTACAAATTCATTTATTGCAGGAGCTTTCAAGGGAGAAAATCCCACTTCGTCAGATGCTTTGAAGCAACTGGAGTGGGTGGGTAGGGTCTTGAGGCCCGCATTGTGCCAGAGGTCAGACTAGATGATCATACTGGTCCCTTCTGACCTTCAAAGTCTATGAGTCTATTTGACGAAGTGGGATTTTCTCCCATGAACGCTCATGCAATAAATAATTTTGTTAGTCTTTAAGTGCCGCAGGACTCCTTGTTTGTTTTACTGAACTAGACTAACACGGCTGCCCCTTTGGAACTTCTCTGTCACTGGTGATGTTTAATTCAAGACTGACTGTTTGCCTAACAGATCTGCTCTAGTGCCACCAGGAGTTCATTCATGGAAGTCTTCTGGCCTGTGTCACAAATCATGGCAACGTAGGACTGGAATGGAGCTAAGAAGGTTATCTAGGCCACCCTCCAGCACTGAGGCAGAATCAAAAAAACCTAGCTTATCCCTGCCAGTTTGTCCAGGCTGTTCTTAAACACCTGCCCTGATGGGAATGCCATAACCTCCTTAATTAACCTATTCCAGTGCTTGAATAGCCTGTCCTTAGACACTGGAACAGTTATACAGGAGGACAGAGCAGATGACCACAGTTGTCACTTCTGGCTTTATAATCTAGGACCCTTGTGGTTAGAGCAGGGGGGTGGGGGAGATGGGGGGGGAGGACTTCTGGATTCTATCCCCAGCTCTGGGAGAGGAATGAGATCTAGTGGAGGCTGGTGGGGAGGGGAGGTGTACATGGATACCTGCTCTGGGAATGAGTTTTGGGTGTTGGGATCTTGCTGGAGGTGGAGCTGGGATCCAGGGTGGGGTGCAAGAAGCCACAAAGACACCTCATTTTCCTTATATAGGGCTGGGGTTTGCAAAGCAGAGATGGAGCCCAAATTCCAGGACCTCTGGGGCCTCACCTTCTCCCCCCCAAATCCTACAGAGGGTTCAGGCTCCATCGTTCATACCACCATCTGATACCTTGTATGCCCTTTAAGCTTGTACAAGGTACAAGCTGAGGGTCTTGTAAGACCCTACAGAAACAGTGAGACTAGACCTTATATAAACACAGACAAGACCCTACTCAAACACCAGACACTAAACTGTACACAAACACAAACCTGGACCCAGCACAGCTAGAGCTCTCTAAAGAAACGGCTCTGCTCATGTTCCCAGGAAAGGAAAAGGGCATGTCTCTACGACAATAAAATATACATGGCTGGTCTGTACCAACTGAGTAAGTCTGGGGAGGCTTGGACTTATGGAGTTGGTGGGGGGAGCTATACAATTGCAGTGTTGATGTTTGGACTGAGGCTAGATCCTGGACTCCTGTGAGGAGAAAGGAAGGCAGGAGGCAGCTGACAGGGGCTGGCCCAGGTGTTTTGTTGCAGCATAGAAATACCCTAAGACACCAACTATTGCACTCAAATCCTGAGATCAGGCAACACAGGGCTTCTAATGGCAGAACCAGCCTGAATGCCCTGCTCATGCCACTGTGCTGACCCACAGCTCCTACTATCGACCCCTGGGCCCCCCACACATGGTTGTCAGATGAAGGTCCCACAGAAAATAGGAAGTGACTTGAGCTTCATCTTGGGGGACTGACATCTCAGTGTCTCTCTCTGTTCTTTTCCCACCCAGTGAATCCCAAAACCTGGTGGCTCAGTAGCAGGAAAGGAAACTTACAAGCAGAATTCACGCAGCAAGTGTCCCCCATCTGCTTGTCCCCCACCCCGTTGTGAGCACATCCAGGCCCCAGAACCCACAGCCACCTCAACTCCTCTCCTGAGCACAGCCAGCCCTCAGAACCAACCCCAACCAATTTCCCCAGTTTCTCTTCTTCTCTTACATCCCAGCCCCATCAGCCTCCAATGGATCCAGATCTCAGGTCCCCTGCAGGACATCTAGTCACCCAGCAAAAGCAACAGGGACAGATTCTGAGCAAATATGCCCTGAGGACCATGGAGTCCAAGCCAAGGTCTGATGTAGGTTACTTGGGATAAATCCAGTGAAGGTGGGGCCATATTCTGATATCACATATGAAATGAGGTTGCTCCTTTACTCAAATGGCCAAAACTTGGGAGACAGCAGTTTTTAACCTCAGATGTGGGAGAGCAGGGGATGCTTAGGGGTTAGAGCCAGGACTCCTCCGTTCTATTTCCCTTTCTCATCTGTACTCATTGCATGACTCTGATCCAGTGCCTCCCCCATTTGTGCCTCAGCTTCCCATCAGTAAGTGAGAGGCTGCCAGTGAGGGGAAAGGTGTTTGACACCAATATTGCTCTTCCTAGGTGCTGGGCAGCACAAACAGAGAGTTATTCCTTAGCCTGGCCCAGGAAAGCCACCAATAGGGGACTCACCTTGTATTAAAGCTCTTCAAACCCTTTGCCAAAGCACTGCAGCCGTTCCACTGAATTTACCCCCACCTCGAGCCCCCAGTTGGAACAGGAGCAGGGATAGCAAGGGGTTGGGGCTAAGACAGAAGAGTATCTGCTGAGCTTGCAGGCAGACAGGACCCGAGGCTGTTCGGTTGGAATTGAGAGGGGGCGGGGGGGGGGCAGAGCTGGGATAACAAAGGACTCTGCGTTGGGAGTGAGAGGAGAGTGGTGGAAGATGTTTCTGACTCGCCAATGCAGCTGGCAGGTGTGGGGCTGAGCCAGGAGAGTGATGAGAAGGGTAGCAGGGTGTAGGGGGACAAGGAAGAGACCTGTGGGGATGGGAGGGATGGTTCTGAGATAGGGGAGCATTTTGCAATCCCTGCCCCCGAGTGGTTCTCTCCAGGGGCTAATGGGAACTTTCAAGGAAAAAACGTTTGACTCACACAAACCTCAGCGCAGCATGGCCAGTGGAAAAGAACCCAGGAGTCCTGGCTGGCTGCCAGCCTACCCAGATCTAACCCATCAGACCACAAGCTCCAACAGAACCCAGTAGTCTGGGATCCCAAACCCACCAGCATGGCTCATTCCAGGCAGAGGATGGTTGAGTGGACACCATGTTTAAGGAATGACAAGGGGAACTTTGCAGTGGGCTGGCTGTGGATTGACGGGAGGGTTGGACACAGACAGACGCAGAGACAGACACACCTCACCCACCACATCTATTGACTTACTGCCCTTGCCGGGTTCCCTTGGTCAATGGGATTCTTGAAGTCTGTGCGCAGCTCATCGAAGGCGATGATCTGTGGGGGAGAGCAGGGTCAGCGGCAGCCCCAATACAAAATAAATCCTCCCTGCCCAGCCCTGGAACGTGGCTGAGCCAGGGGTGGGACAAAGGGGCTTGTCTTCAGGGAACCTTCACCCAGAGCTGAGATGCAGCTGCCACCAGGATGGGGCTCAGGGGCCAGTTAGGCAGGGGTTCCTCCTCAGGGGCGATCCCCCGTTCACTGAGCAGGGGCAGAGAGGTTGGAGGAACGGTGTGGGGCTCACTCAGGCCCATAGTGGGGATACCTGAGAACATGACCACCTGTGCAGTGCCTGGCCCCACCCCATGTACTCTCATCTACATACGCAAATCAACTCCCATCCTGCCAATTAGCAGCGGGCAGTGAGGGACACCCTAACTGAGGGCTGATGAAACCAGAGAGGACAGTCTGCCAGCCTACACAGTGAGACAGAATCTCTCCTAGGGTCGGCCAGCTGAACCCCCCCTTCCCAGCTCCCTGTTCTGTCATCCTCTCTCTGGCACCAGAGCCGTGAGTGGGACATGGGGCCTTCCCCTTTGGGGGTGCTGGCTCCCATGCAGCTGAAGGATTGGGACACTGGCTAGCTGATGGGTAGATGGAGGTGGAAACAAACAACCCCTTTTCTGCTAACTTAATGAACCCTTCAGAGGAGACTAAGCTGATGGGAATTCACCAGTCTCAGCTGCTGTGCTGCACTTCCATATAAATAATAAAAATATCAGTGTTCAGACCAGGAGCCCTGGCTTCCAGGACCCCCCCCCCGATCTAACCACTAGACATCACTCCCCTTCCAGATCTGAGATAGAACCCAGGAGTCCTGGCACCCAGCCCTCCTCAAGCGGTATCTGCCCCCTGAGGAGCCCGGATCCAGCCTCCCGCGAGAGTCACCAGGGAAGTTAGCGCCTAGCAGGATGCGGCGAGACCCAGCTTCCTTTGGGGTTCAGCTCCCTCCCCCAACACCACATGGCTCTTTTGGACTCCTGCCATGCAGCCGGCTCCAGAACAGCCAGGCCCAGAGCCCCAGCCAAACGGGGTGACTCAGCCACCGCCTCCCAGTCCTCCGGGGGCTGGGACAGATCCGGTGTGAGACAGTGGGGGGGCGGTCCTCACAGCGACTCCCCCCAACTCACAGCTGGCACCCACAGGATGAGAAAGGCTCATGTCCTATTCCTGGCCTCCCCAAATGGAGATGCTAGATCACTAACCAAAGCCCGGTCCTGTTGCTGTGGTCCCCAGCATGTGTGGCTGGGGGAGTCATGTCTCCATCCAGAGCCCCCTCCTCAGCTTGGCCTCCTAGCACCACAGCAGCATGTCTAGGGCCATCACATGCAGGCCCAGTCCCCAGCCCTCACTCAGAGCCTCCTGGTCCCAGCCACTCCTGTCACCAGTTGCAAGTTCTCAGAGCAGAGCCCCACTCCAGGGTGATGGGCTGAGACATACAGCTCTATCAGTGCCCCTCGCTGCTGACCCAGAGCCCCCTGCCAGCCCAGCCCTGGGCGCCTCGCCAGTCACAGTCGGATCTGAGCTGCACTTGGTACCTGTCAAAGCAACAATGAAGGCTACAGGCGCCTGTCGCAGTTGCTTAGCAACCCTCACACGCGGCTCCTCTGCCTGGCAGGGGAGGGAATCCGCTCCAGCACCCTCCCCCCACAACCTGAGCCCTGGAACAGCCTGTCAGCTGGTGGGGGAAGCAGACAGGGAGGGAGAGATGGGGTAATGGGGTGGCTGGCTGGACCGTTTAGCTGCTGCTCCTAGAACAGCATGGAATGAAGCTGAGACCCTGCAAATTCACTTCACAATTCACTAGCAGCCTCTAGACAGGATCCAACAGTCCAGCTGGTGCTGGTCAGACATAAATTGGTGCCAGTGGGGCAGATTAGGGGTCAGGGTCCGCTGGGAGAAGGGAGGCCCAGGGCTGGACTGGCAGGGATTGAGAAGCACTGGCAAAGCTGAGAGGCAGTGGGTCAGGACCGAGGGGTGCTGGCAACGCTGGAAGGCTGTGGGTC
>ML681973.1:28326970-28498116 GCA_007922195.1 Podocnemis expansa
TCAGGACCGAGGGGTGCTGGCAACGCTGGAAGGCTGTGGGTCAGGACTGAGGTACATCAGCTTTGCACTGCTACAAACTCTACCGATCCCCTCCACTTTCCTTGCTTGGTCCACTCAGGAGCTGGGGTGGGAAATGTTCCCACAGCTGCAGGAGCCCATCAGGGGCCCAATCATGGTCAGACTGGAGGCACCCAGACCCGGCCCATCAATGCCCCACAGTTCAGGCCTGGCTGGGGAGGGATGACGCCTCCCTGACACCTCCGCACCCAGCATCTGCCCCTCAATGGGAGAAAGAGAAACCAGCACACGACCTGCGTGCCATTGGCCGTTGGGGAGCTGGTCGCCAGGGTAACGGGCTGGCTTCCAGTGGGAGGGGTCCTGTGGGTGGGTTGAACTTTTCCTGCAGCACCAGACACCAAGATTCCCAATGCCCCCAAGCCAGTTCCTTGGTCCCTTATTCAATTTGGTTGGCCAACCTGTAAATTGGATCCCCTGACCCCTGCCTCCTGGCTTCTGAGCCTGGGGAATGGCAAGACAGGGGCCCTGTTCTCAACCCACAGTGCAACCAGCACAGAGCTGTCCATGTGGCATCCCCAGGCCGTACAGGTAGTATATATAATTCGTGGATGTGGCCCATGTAACACGCAGAGCTGCATGTGAGGCCCACAGTGATAAATAGGTTGAGAACTGCTGAGCCAGAGCAATTCACTCCCATGCAGAGCAGTGGCCCTGGCCCACAGTTTCTCCCCCAGCCCTCAATGGGGACTCCCCTTACAACGCTGTTTCCAGTAAACCCTTCAGCCCCTGGCCTCCCTGCTGATGAGAGGGACGTTTACTACAGGGAGCTAGTCAGGATGGAGAGGCCAGCAGGGCGTGCTGTGTTGTGGGGAGTGGGGCAGAACAAACCCCTAACACATCAGGGTTCTGGTCACATTCCCTTTGAAAAATTCCCTTGTGTTTCTGACTAGAGCTGAAATTTTTTCATTGGATGGTTTCTTGATAAAATGCCATTTCTATCAAAAACCAGAGTGGCCTGTTGGCACATTCCTGGAAGGAAAAGCTTTGGCCTTTGGTTTTGAAATTACTTTTCAGAACAGAATTCATTGCTTCTTATAAAGAAAAACAAAAACCTGAACCAGGTCAAAATAGTAACAAAACGCTTCCATGAAGCCCAAATGACATATTTTTTGGTGTTTCCTTTTGTGGGAAATTTCAAAATTTTTTGCCTTTGTTCCAGATCAAATGTTGAATTTGTGGAGTTTCCCAGGAAACACGGCTCATGCCCAACCCTCCTCCCGTGTCTTCCTAGAGCTCTGTTCAGATACAGGATTCTGCTTCACTTCCTATCCTAAATGATTGTGTGACACTGTCCTGTTATCACACCCCCAGAGAAGGCTCCATTTCAGTGCCAGGAAAGTGATTGCTGTATAAAGTGCTCCACTCCAGAGGTGGCTGCATCTCAGCACCAGAAGAGGAATCCCAGGACAAGCAGCTCCCAGACCCACCTGGGTTATTACTGCTTGGGACCGTTCCCTCTTGCCAGAGGTTTGCTTTTGTCCCTGTTTCAAATCCATTCTATGATCCAAAAACTGCAGGTGCTCCTCACTCCTGACCCATAGCCCCCCCTGCTATGCCAGCCCTGGCCTTCTCACAGTATCCCTCCCAATACACACACATTTTCAGCCTCTGTTCTGACAGCCATCATTGCTCCAGACAGCTGTGATTGGAGGACCCCTGCAGCAGGGCAATTCCAAGGCAGATGGGCATGGAGGCATGGCAGGAAAGCACAGCTCTGCTGTGCTGGGGATGGGGGCAGGGAGGAGGAGGCCTCCCCATCAATCAGGGATCATCTGGGATACAGGAGAGACAGGCCCAGACTGTCTTAGGCGGGAGCCAAGGAGCCTCAGAGCCAGACTGAGTAGAGCGCCTGTGGGGGAGCCCAGGGCCAGAAGTGCAGGAGGCTGTGGATGGGGCTGAGGGGCACCCAGGTGAGGGCAGGGATGGAGGGGGGCTGCAAGTCTGGGATGAGGGTGGAGCCGAGGGGGTTGCAGGAATGGCAAGGCCTCACCAGGAGCCATGGGGCCACCTGGCTCCCAGAACCTGAGGAGTCAAACCCACCACCCCGATATTGATACCCAGAGCCCATCTTGTAAACAGATGTAGTTCCCATGGCAACCAGTGCCAGGTTCCCTAGTTACGGCTGGGAAAGAAGGGGGGGCTTCATCCCAGGGAGCCCGGGATATGCAGCAGCCCTGGAACAAAGGGGGGGGAAGGACCCAGTGGTGGGGAATTTGGGGGGGGTGAGGGGATGCTGGGAGAGAAGGACCCAGCAGTGGGGAATTCGGGGGGTGAGGGGATGCCAGGGGGAGGACCCAGTGGCAGGGAATTTGGGGGGTGAGGGGATGCTGGGGGGGAAGGACCCAGCAGTGGGGAATTCGGGGGGTGAGGGGATGCCGGGTGGAGGACCCAGCGGCGGGGAATTTGGGGGGTGAGGGGATGCTGGGGGCGCAGGAGCAGGGTGGAAGGCAGCTGGGGGATTCCCAGGGAGCTGGGGCAATGGGGACATGGGGGGCGGGAGTGATGGGGATGGGGGGCAGCACAGCCAGAGCCCCCCACCGCCGGTTTCTGGCGGCTCCATCCCCCCACCCCCCTAGAGGGGCTGCTGGGGAGCCCCAGCCCCAGGCAGAGGAGCGGGGTGCGCTGCCCGATCCCGGGGGCCAGGCGCCCCGGCCCCGCACTCACATGCCAGATGACGAAGAAGATGAGCGAGGCGCACAGCACCAGGGTGAGCATGTAGCAGAAGGCGGCGAAGGTGAACGCCATGGTGCCAGGACGCCCGGCTCCCTCGGCGGGGGCTCAGCCCCTGCGGCCGCCCATGAGCCCGGGGCGCCGCCGGGGGGTCGGGAGGAGCCGCCCGCCTAGGAGCGCCGCGGAGTCCGGGCCCCCATCGCCCCGGTCCCCGGCCGGCTCCGCCGCGACTGGCAGCCCCGGCCCCCCGCGCTAGCAGCCGGGAGGAGGAGCCGGGGCGCAAGCGCAACCGCGTGTGAGTGTGGCAGAGAGAGGGGTGTGAGTGTGAGACGGGGGCAGCCGGCCGAGTGTGAGCGAGGGGGCGGGAGTGAGTGTGAGGCTGGTGCGCGTGCAAGAGCGGGAATGGGAGGGGGCACGAGGCGAGTGTGACAGGGAGGATGCGGCGGGAGGGGCTGAGCAGTGGCTAGGGGATGGGTGAGCCAGGGAGGGGTGTGAATGTGTGAGACGGAGTGGGAGGGCGGAGGGTGTGAGATAGGGAGGGGGGCTGTGAGTGAGATGGGGTGAGACAGGAGGGGTGTGAATGTGTGAGACGGAGTGGGAGAGCGGAGGGTGCGAGTGAGATGGGCTGAGCCGGAGGGGTGTGAGTGTGAGACGACTGTGGAAGGGTGCGTGGGAGGGGGCATGGGTGGGAGACGGAGGGCACGAGACAGAAACAATGGATGGTGTGTGCACGGGTGAGACACAGAGGTGTAGCGTGTGTGGGAGACAGACAGAGGGGGACACTTTGACACAGAGATGGGTGAGGCGGTGAGGATGAGAGAGACGGAAAGAGTGTGAGCAGATGAGTGTGAGAGAGACGATGGATGGTGTGCATGGGTGAGACAGAGGTGTGGTGTGTGTGTGATACGAGGAGGGGTGTGAGTGTGAGTAGGACAGAATGTGTGGTGGTGATAACAATGGTGTGTGAAAGGCATGTGTGAGAAAGAGGGGAGGGGGGAGTGAGTGTGTGAGATAAGGAGAGATGGCGAGATGAAGGGACTGTGTGAAAGAGACAAAGGTAAGTGCAGTGGATACGTGTGAGGGAGACAAGGAGGGTGCGAGTGTGCAAGAGACAGAGACAGGGGTGTGAAAGTATGTGTAAGGGAGAGGCTGGTTGGAGGAGTGTAAGTGTGTGTGACACAAAGGGTGGGTGAGGAGCTGGAGAGAGTGTGTGTGTGAGAGAGACACAAGGGGGAAAGAGATGGAGTAGGGGGTGGGTGGGTGTTTGTGTGTGAGAGAGAGAGGACTAAGTGTGTAGGGGGGTGAATGTGCCAGAACAGGGAGTGTGCATGCAAGAGACAATGGTGTGTGTGTGTGTGTGTGCGTGCGTGTGTGCGCGCGCGCACGCGCACAAGCACAAAGTTGCTGGCTTTTGAAAACCATCACTAGGGGGCAGGACATTTAATTGCCTGCCTCCATGTACAGTCCCACACACAGAGCCGTGCAGACTCCTGCCTTTCTGCCAGGGCAGGGGGTGAGGAAGGTTGCGCTGGAAGCTTTGTATCAGTTGGGGGGGGGCCCGTGCCGGGGTTAGGGGGGGATTTGGGCCCCGCATGGGGGGGGTGTCAATGCAGAGGGGTCTACCTGGTCAGTGCTGCAAGGGGCTGGCCCATCCACCCCCATCACTGACCACTAGGATCCTCTCTCCATTTCGGTAGTTGGGTTGGGCTGGGTTCCCGGGGCGGGAGTTGTGAGGGTATATCAGGTGAATCTTGAGGGGGTGGCAACAGTGGGGTGGGAAGACAGAGGGAACCAACATAAGGAAAAATTGGGGGTTACTGTTTGTAGGGGAGAACTGGCTATGGGAAACTGTGCAACTGTTCATACAAAACCACATGCTAGAACGACTCAGTACCCCCCCTACAGACCCCATCACTATAATCTGCATATATTCTCTACAGATGCTTTACAAATGAATACACACACGCACCCGAACACACATACAGTGCACACCCACACACCCAGTGGTAAGTTGGGCACAGGAAAATAATAGGCTATTTAACATGGCCAGATAGAAAGTCATACATCTAAGCACAGAGAAGGTAGGCCAGGCTTCAATGACGGCGGACTGCATCCTGAGGGCAGGGACTCTGGAGAAGACTTGGGAATCATGGAAGATGATCAGGGGAGCAGGAGCTCCCAGAGTGGCACTGTGGCCGCATGGACTAGTGCAATCCTAGGATATAGAAAAAGGGAAAGCTGGAATAGGAGAACAGCTTATTATCTCTGTATGTTATGAGCATTGCTGGGGAATCTCGTGTCCAGTCCTGGTGGCCACAGTTCAAAAGGGATGTTGATAAATTGGTGAGGAGTATGCAGTGTTCAGAGGAAAGCAGAGAGTGTGATTAAAGGATTGGAAAATGTATAGCGAGGGACTCAAGGAGCTCAGTCTATTAAGCTTAACAAAGGCAGGTTAAGAGGTGAGTTAATCACAGTCTGTAAGCACCTACTCCGGGAACAGAAATTTGATAAGGGGCTCTTTGATCTCAAAGACAAAGGTTTAACAATAGCCAAGGGTTGGCTGGACAAATTCAGGCTAGAAATAAGGCCCAAGTTTTTCCCAGGGAGGAGAGTTAAGCACTGGAACAATTTACTAAGGTCATGGTGGATTCTCCATAACTGGTAATTGAAAATAAAGACCTAACATTTTTCTAAAAGCTCTGCTCTAGTTGATCCATGGCTGGCCTTTGGCCTGCTACACAGGAGGTCAGGCTAGAACAAATGATGGTCCCTTCTGGCCTGAGAGGCTAAGAGTGCATTTATGTTGGCACATGCACCCTACCAAAAAAAACCCTGTGTTCAAAGGCACGGGAGCCCTTGTCTAAACACACACCTGCAGCTTTCCACTGCAGATACCCATCTTCTGTCTAAACACACACCCCTTCCTTTGAAGCATCCACCCCCCGCCACCACCACACAGCCCAACAAATGGGCAACAGCATTTTTGTCTGTTTTCAAGCACCATAACACCCTTATTCTAAGCTTCACAAATACACTCTACCCTGCCTCAACAATATATATGCACACATCCACAAACATACAACACCTACCTCTCCACTTGTATGGCAAGGCACTAGGCCTGGTCCTTCTCAGTCTCTTAGGGACTTGAAGGACACCAACAGAGCTGTGGGGCCAGCCAGGACTGAGGGGCATTGATTGATCAGTGCTCGGGGGCAGGGGCTGAGGGACACTGACAGAGATGGGATGGCCCTCTCTAGGACCTGCAGGAGGGGACTGATGGCCATAGGCACCATATCACAGATGAAAAGCATCAGTTAGGGCTCTTGAGCAGACCAGCCATTTCCCTTCCATGGATGTGGGGGAACTAGTTTGCAGATTTCTGGATTAATTAAATATTCCTAATCTGGTGCAATTACGTGATGAGTCATTTGAGCAATAATTGTAATGAGAATTAAATGTATTACTCACGTTCTATTTTACTTTACACCCGACGCCGGGCGGGTGGCTGCTTTCCTGTTCACAACACAGCACAGAACAGTCTGTGACTAGCAAGAACTACGCACCAGCCCCACCCGCCCGGCTGCCAGGAGAATGGGAGCAGGGAGCCGGCTGGGACACTTGGCTGTGACCCACCGCCCCCTGCTAGCCCAGCCCTGAGCTCCCCCATCACATGCATGCCGTGCCACTGGTGCCCCTCAAGCCACCACACCACCCCCTGCTAACCCAGCCCTGGCTGCCTTCCTGCTCTCCACTCAGCTCAGCTGATGCCCCTTCAATCTCTGCCGAATGTTTGCAGGGCTCCAAGCCAGGGTGCCAGAACAAGCTGTATAGTGGGGTGCTTCAAGCCATTGATGAGGACTGGAAACCTTGTCTATGTCAGGGGCCTGCTTCAAGCCATGGGGTGCAGCCACCCTGCTGCACCCCTAGCTACAGCACCTCAGTGCCAGGTGGGGAGATAGGACAGGTAGCTAAGGCAGACATTGAGAAATCCCTCACCTTCCTGCTGCAAGCTTCAATGACATTATCACAGACTGTTTTCCTGGCCTCATTCAGTGCACACGCCACCCTACTCCGGGCCCTGCTTCATCTGTTGCAGAAGCTGGCTGGTGAGGTAGGGAATTGCAGACAGGAAGGAGGGTCTGAGCTGAACTGGAATTTGTCCTTACCACTGCTGCAGGGTTTCTGTGTGGCTCCTGGAAAGTCACTTAAACCAAGCTGCTCACCCATGGTCACTAATCATGTGTTCCTCACTCTTGGTGCTTAGCAGGAGGGAGTCCCTGGGGTCTGGCTTGCAAAAAAAAAAAAAAAAAATCACCCCTGCAACTGAATCAGTGGGAGTCACAGGCCGCTCTAGCACTCAAGCTGTGTGGTCTAAATTTTAATCCTGCATTTGTCTGCCATGGCTTACTGGATGGCCATGGCTGAGTCACTGCCTCAGGCTCCTCTCTGTGAAATAGGGATCCCTCCACTCTCCTCAGAAGGTGACCTGAACCAGGATAGCGCACAGACACCTGGGTACAGATACCTAGGCAATCATCAAATCCCTGTGCATTTCAACTTCCTATGGGTACAATTCAGCTAATAGCTCTCCCCAGAAGTGTGAGAATAAACATTGAATTATGTGCAGGGCACAGATGCCACAGTGATGGCCTTTCCCAAAAAGGCACTGAGAACAATGAGGCAATTGGCAGGGCTTGGAGCTGAGGGGGACGTGGAAGGAAATGTCAGATAAATGCTGTGTGAAATTTCCTCATTTCCCATTTTGTGAGGTTCAAAAGGCCTTGTCATATTTTTCAGTTAATCACACAATTTTCTCAAGGTTTTTGATCTGGAACTGAGGAGTTCAGGGAAGGGAAAATGCTATTTCTGCTAAAACATTTGATAAAAATTGTTGTAAAAATATTTGGAAAATAAGAGTGGGCATGTGCCTGTAAGAGAGTAATACATCATCCCCCCTCCCCGCCCCCATGAGTAAAGGTCATTTAGTTTTTCTCCTGTACCTGACATTTCAAGCAACTGCCTGGGAGATTCCCAAGCCTGGATGCTATGAGCTGTTGGTGACCAGAGATGGGCACATACCTGGTAGAGACAAGAACTGCTTCCAGTCTTGCACACGATGCCATACCAGTCATCCTGAGCAATAAACAAACAAAGTTGTGGGGGAAATAGCCCTTAGTCCCAGCTCTCAGAATTTTATTCCAAATCTCACCATATTTGGTGCCTTTCTTCAAGTCCCAGTTCCTAGAGTCACAGGAAACTGGCAAAACGTCAACTTGCAAGGTATAAAGTTCTTAACTCACACCCCCTTCCCTAGTGGTTTGGGGCATGTTTACAAACATGACAGGTTAAAAGGAAGTGCAAGGAGAGTGAACCCCTTCCCACGATTAATTTTTATAGCTGCAGGGTCTCTTACAGCACACGCTCATCATCCACGATGCAGTATGTGATCACATAGTCAAAGCAGGGCCTCTGTGCATTGGCACAGGCAGGCAGCGATCAGATTAAATGGTGTTATCTTTGTTGTGTGTTTTTGTTTTTATCTCCCAGGGGCCCAACTCCCTTCAAAAATACAAATTTGGGAAAATGCCTATCCTTGCCCCAACATCTCAGCACATGCCTTCAGTGGGATGTGGGGAGAGGACATGTTCCCAAGTTTTTGGGCTTTTTTTAAGGAAAGGTAAAATCTTATGCACCCATAAACTGCTCACCTGGGTGGATTTCAACTCTCCCAGTCCTTTCAGCAGTGGAATCCAGACTGCTACCACTTGAACCAGCATCAAGAGAAGGTTGTTATCCCCAGGGACCAGCCTCTACCATTGCTAATGGCACCCAGGCAGTGCTGGCTCCCATGCCTCTGTGTGAGGCCTTGGTGCTGCAATACAGGGCAAAGGGCACATGCATAGTAGGGGGCACTTATGCCTTTCATGAGTGCTTTGTGGCAATGGGGGCTGCTGTAGGGGAGACAGAAGGGCTCACTGGTCCCAGTCAGTGCTGACTTTGATGCCCCCAGTACAGTGATGTGTTTGCTATGTTCAAAGCTGTGGCCAGATAGGGAGGGAGCAGGGTCTGGGGACCGTTCATGGGTTGTGGAGCCCTGCAGTGGGTCCTTAACACATGGCCTTGCCTTTTGCTCTTTGCACCAAAAGCAGAAGCACAAAGGAACCACACAAGGACCCAGGAATCAGATAGTCCTGTTTACCAGCTACACCCAACAGACCAGACCCAGCTCCCTACACCATGGTGCCTGGGCTGGGCCGGGCCTGACAAAGATCCCCGTGAGCATGAGGTGAGGACATGCAAGTATTTAGAGATACTGCCCCATTCCTCCAAGTTGTGAGGGGGCACACCTTAACTAACAGCCACTCAGCTGACAGTACAGCAGCTTGCCAGCTCCATGCCCACAAGGGTGAAGGCAATCCATTGCACCTGCCTTCTGGGGTCAGAGGTTAGATTTTGTAATGAAGCCTCAACCCAGGCTTGTCAATGGAGAATCCTGCAGGATTTTGGCAGGAAGACAAACACCCCACAGCTGGGAAATGTTAATTCTCAGTTTATAACTCATCTAGATGGACACAGGTTTCCATGGACCATCAAAAGGCATGCACCTCACCCCACGGCTACCCCAGACTGCAACACACAGCCATACCAGAGTTATTTGAAAGGGCAACTGCAATTTCTGACTGTAAGGGGTTCAGCAGCAGGAACGCACAGAGAATAGCACCAAGTTCAGACACTTTGACACCAAGACTGTCCATTTTTTCACCCCACAGCCATTGGCAAGTGGTTTGTACAGGGCTCCCTTACTGGCTGCTGCAATACAGTCACCCCTAGAGTGTGGGGCTGTTGGATTCCTCACCCACCTCCATGCTGCAGCTGTCCTTGTGGCAGGGCCTAGGGGTGGTTATAGAAGGCTCCCTTGGCTGTCATGGAGTCACAGACACATGGGTGGGGGCGCAATGCAGGGTCTCTTACTGAGTGCAGAGATGCAGGCACTAGGAGGCAGGAGAAGGGAGGGTGGACTTAGGGGTGTTCACAGAGGGAGGCCTGCTTGTGGGTGAGCTCCCATCATACTCTCTCCTTGCCCTGCAGTGACCTTATTTCTTTGACAGAAAAGGGCTTAAAACAGTGGAGTGTTTTTAAGAGGGGGACACTGCAGCTTATCCACAGCAGCAGACAGAGCTTAGCCCCATAGGCTAAATTAGGAGACCCTGTTTTGAATAAAGCCCCCCCAGCCTTTCCTCTTGGCAGCATAGGCCCAAGGCTGCTCCCATGATCCAGTGATGGCATTAGCAGCACACACACACTTGCTGTGCACTAGTATTTTCCAGCTGGGCTCCATCCACCCCATGGGCCAGAGAGCAGGGCAGCCCTTTCAGTGGGCTGCTGTCAGCTGTGGGATGCCACAGGGAGCAGGAAGCTCTGCCTCCCAGCCCAGCTGCTGCCCTAATTCCAGGCCCCTTCCACAGCTGCCCAGCTGAGGCTGATCATAGGTGCAGGTAGGCCAGCATGCCCACACTAACTCCTTAGTCCTCCATGAAGCAAGAGTCACAGTTCTCATGACAGGGGCTCAGGGCCAGCCCAGGCCACACCGAGCACGACCATCAGTGGATATAGGTCAGTCACAGCCAGGTGGGGTGGGGGCACTGATCCAGGCCAGAGCCAGCCCCTTTCTGCCAGCATAGGCCAGCCCTGGCCCCCTGCCATGTGCTGCTGCAGCAATCAAGGCTCTTTTACCCAGTGCAGCAGCTGAGCCAATTCCCCCCTCCTCCTCCCAGGAGGAAAGATTGCTAGGGCCAAAGACTGAGCCAAAGTTAAGGGCTTGAAGATGCCACTAGCCCCATCCAGTCTGGAACCTCAGGGGCAGTGTTAACAGAAAACAACTGATACAGGGGCTTCCACTGCAAACAGGCTGGCTCACCAACTATGAACGACAGGACCAGTTGAGGGGACTCTTCAGGCTGACTGGGATCAGAATGGATCATGAGAACAGGCTTCCTAACCACAGAACTAACACCAGTTGGGGGATGTAGTAGGGTAGGGCAAATGTGCATCAAATCTGCTTTCCAAAGGAAGTTTCAAGATGAACAAAGCCTTGTGACAAGTAGCTACTCCCCAATCCAAACATTTTTTGGAAACAGCACCAGGACAGAGGTGTGACTGCTAGTTTGTAAGACCAGGGAGCAGTACAGAGGGCCCCTGTCCCACCCCAGAGGGAGCTGCATCTCAGCCTTAGGCAAGGGGTTCTTGGCTAAACAGTCCAGTCACTCACACTCCTAGCAGCTGCCTCTTAGCACCAGGCAAAGAAGCAGAAAATGAACACTGGTTACTTGTAACCAGCACTCTGATACATGCTCCCACTAACTGGATGTGCTGGCCCCATGCACCCTTGTTAGTCACAACTTCCTAAGCAGCACTTCCAACTCCCACCCTTCCTGTCCCCCACTTCAGGCTCTCTACAGTTTGAGGAATCTACACAGAGGATCAAGGCCCAACTGTCCTCACTACCTCCAGGAACCCCATATTAGGAGTGGAGGTGGCAGGCAGGATGTGGGGGCTGCATGTGGAAGAAGCCAGGGTGCAGTAGGGGAGAAGGGGCAGTCACACCTGCACAGAGGAGCCACCCCACCTCCCAACCCTGAAGCAGCACAAACCTGCTGCCACATTGCAGTTTGCTGATTCTAAGTGTTTTATTTTCTGCACAAATGCTCCTTCCATGCTGCTCCTGCTGGGCAGGAAGGGGCCCCTGCTCCCATATATTGCTAACACCTGCCGTGGTGGGCTAGACAAACCCACTGCTCCAACCAGACAACTGGTGCACATGGGAACCAGAAGCAGCATGACTGCTATGCTTGAGAGCTAGAGATGGGCTCCTAGGGGCCATAGTTACAGGCAAGTGACAAGCTGAGAGCAGAGAGGTATTTCCCATGAGCATGCAAGCTGTTGCAACACTGCTGGGGAAGGGGGCGGGGGGCAGGGAAAGACAGGCAATTGCCCAACACCTTCCCCATCCCCTTCCCTAGGTGTAACAGCCAAGCACTACAGCTTCTGAAACAGCTTAGCCCTGAGCAGGATCTTCACTCCCCCAGTTCTTTTGGTTCATCACCCCCAGCCCTGCTCTACAGCTGAGGTTAGAGCTGGGGGAGAGATTGTTGCCTGGGTCCTCCAAAATGGCAAGAGAGCCCAGTCCAAGGAAAGAGTTGTGCCCCATGGCACCCACAGGCTGGCAAGCTCAGGCTGGGTACTGCAGGAGAAGAGTGTGGATAACTCAGACACAAAGGGGTGTTTACACTGCTGTACATGCCCAGCTGATAGTGGCCCCCCAGGAGAAGGTGCCATGCCCAGGGCAGTGAGCCCAGGCAGAGGGCTGGGCAGTGCCAACACCACAGTACAGTTGGCTGATGCTGGGGGAGGGGAGTTGGCACCTGGCCCAGCCCCTAGCCCCTCACCCTCTAGCTGCCCATTCACAGTAAGAAGGGTGCAAGCTGCAGGAGCCTCCCTTTTGAGGCACTCACCTTTATTGGGGATTTTTTTTTTTTTTAAAGTCATTTCACAGGTGGAAAATAGCCAACAAAGAAACCATCCAGCTGGCTCCTTTCCCCTGCCTTAAAGAGAGCAGAGCCAGGCCAGGCAGGTGGGGATGACCAAAGGACACAGACTCAAGCCCTCAGCTTCCCCTTTTGTGCCAGGGCTGGTGACTGGTCATGCTGGCAAGGGCTGATGCTGCAGAGGGGGAGCTGAGCAGTAGAGGGCAGCAACCCCCTTGCCCCAGGGTCAGGGTATTCCCTCCAGCTGGGAAGAAGTTGAGGGCTACAGCACCAAGTGAGGGGATGCTTCTGAGTCACTAGGAGCCCTGGGAAAAGGGCTGTACAAGCAGCCCACAGGCCAGATCTAAAGGTGCCTGACTGTGTGCACTACCCTGAATACATTCAGTGGGCCTGGCCTGGCAACAGTTGCCTGCCCCACTTGGCTGGGGAGTGCTGAGAGAGCCTCAGCAAGGCTAGGGGAGGAAACTGAGGGCCCAGGGAGAAGACACAGAGGTGGAGTGGCAGCAGGCATCACTCAGTGTTCCTAGGTCAGCCCTGCATCACAGCCACTCTGACACACCCAGGGAAAGTCTGCAGCAGGGTATAAATATTGAAGTAGGGCAAGGCATGGTGAGGAAAGGGACCCTGGAGCTGCACAGAGGGGACTAAACAGAAGTCTCAGTGCACTGCTGGGACTAAGAGGAATGATGAAAGACCTCGAGCCATGACACCACAGACCTCACCCCCCCCACCCCTGATGGGAGGCAAAGGGGCAAAAGCCAGTGGTGGGTAGCTTGAGCAGCTCAGAGGCCTATGCTCCCTCCACTATTTCACTGGTGACAAGTGACTGCCCCAGGGAGATCAGGTAACAGGCAACAGAAGAAGCCTAACTGTGCCAGAACCTTCCCTGAAAGGGAGGGGCTGGTGACAGGTTCATCTAGAACTGGAGAGAACAGGGCTGTAGGCAGGAGAACAGACTGGGAGCAAAGGTGAGGGCAGCCCCCTGTACCCAGCAGAAAGGGGAGGGGAACAGCAGCAGTCCTACAAGAAGGAGCCAGGAATCCTGCCAGGCATTGGGCACCAAGGACCGAGGCAACACAGGCTGCATAGAGGGAAGTTCTCATGGGTGGGAGAGCACCCTGGCAGCTCTGTCCCACCACACACTCAACAAGGGTAAGTAATTAACATAGGCAGACAACCCAAGCCCCCACCCCACGGGAGACATCCCGTCCCCCTGCACGGTATCATCCGGGAAAGCTGTCACGCCACAGGAGGAGGGTGCTGGACAGCACTGGGTTGGACGGTCCCCTCCCCTACCCACCCCATCCCACAGTCCCAGGCCTCAGCAGCAGCCTCCACCCGCTGGTTTGACTGGAGTGCTGTCGATTCTGAGGTTGGGTCTGTCCCCACCAGTGGTGGCACCGGGGCCCATGCGCTTCTTGATCTCAGCTGCCATGGTCATGAAGGACTGCTCTACATTGGTGGCATTTTTGGCGCTGGTCTCTAAGAAGGGGATGCCCAAGGAATCTGCAAATTCCTGTGGAAAGGCAGAGGAGGAGAAGGTTACCAACTGACAAGGCTTCTCCTGTCTGTAGCTTAAGAGTGGCAAGACTGTCTCCCTCCTAAAAAAATGCATCTACTCTACAGGGCCCTTACCCCCACCAGACATTCATTATGCAGACCCACCATCTAGATCATTCCTCCCATGGTAGGTTTGGTCAGTCATTAGCCTTTCCTCTCTAAATTTGGGAGGGAGGGATCAGTGAACTACCCCCAAGTAAGTGACTTAAAGAGAGAATGCAGAACTATGAAGAAAATTCAGAAATCCCTGCTCTAACTGGTCCCCACTTCCCTCCCCAAGCCAGCAACAGAACCCAATAGTCTAGCACAGTGGGTTGGAAGGCCTAGCCACATCCCCACCTCTGATTAAAGGAACCAGCACTGTTGCCTCCAGCTCCCTCATACCACAAGGAAGTTTGCTATTGCCCATGTATAGAGCCTTGTTCTGCACCAGATAGCTGCTCACTCATCTAGTGTCCTGCACTCATGGCTAGTACTGGGGATGGAGGTGGTGGCCAGCACAGCCTCTGAGACCAGCCCTACTGCAGGCAACCAGCAGGCCCTTCTGCACTACAGCTACAGGAAGCAGCTGACAGGACAAGTGCTGCCACCTGGTGGCACCAAAAACATGCTGCAGCAGGAAAAGTCACTCACTCCTCACCCCATAGAGGGGATAGACAGCAGCTCTCAGGTAGGGCCTTGTCTGCATCCTCTAAATCAGTGGTTCCCAGCATTTTTCTCTGCTGTGGCACACTTTGCTGACTATAATTAATTTGAAGCACACCATAGAGTTTCCAAATGAACTCATGAATATTCATGAGCCAGTGAGCCAATTCAAAGCTCTTTGAGGTTTTCAAGAAAGTTTTGAGGCACACCTGTGTGCCATGGCACACTGGTTGGGAAACACTGCTCTGAACACAGGAGGTGCTGGAGATGAAGAGTTAAAAAGGGGAAGGTGCTATTGACAGGCCTCTATAGCCTCTTGTTGTGCCCTGCTCACCTTGGCTGTGGTGTAGTCCACCACTTTCTTTGTGGTGAGGTCACACTTGTTGCCCACCAGCAGCTTGTTGACATTTTCACTGGCATAGCGCTCGATCTCCTGCAGCCACTGCTTCACATTGCTGTAAGACTCCTGCAACAGCACAGCAGGGAGCAAGTCCCCAGCACCACTCTCAGCAATGGATCAGCTCCGCTTCAGAGACAGGCAATGAGACTGAGGGGCTGTAACTGGCACTAGGACTACAGTGAGCTGGTAGCACAGCTGGGAACAGAACCTGGTAGTCTGGGCACCAGTGCTTGCCTTTCCCCCAGTCAGCAGCTGTTCTCAGATGCTGTTATCCTGACACCCCTCCCACTGACTCCAGGAAACTGTTGGCAGCCTCAGAAACTGCCCAATTCCCTGTCTTCAAGGTGAATGTGAAGAGATGACAGTGCAACCCCTGGGTCTGCAATCTGTTCTTTGGCCCATTTAGCAGAGTAGCTGCTGCCATAGGTCACAGCCACTCATCAGCAGTGCCCAGGGCAGATGCTGAAGGAATGCAATGCCCCACTGTTCCAGTATGGTCCAGTGCCCAGGACAAATGGATCAAATGTTGCAGGAAGAGATAGTCACTGGGGAATAGTGATCAGCATCCCCCCTTCCCACCCCAGTCATCCTAACAGCCCCACTAGCACCAGCTTGCCAGGAGGCAACAGCTCTGGAGTACTAACTAGCTCCCACTGTCTGGCTACCAACAGCATTGCTTTAACCATTAGACTGCCTTCCCTCCCAGAACCAGGATGGAACTCAGAGATCCTGGCTCCTTAGGTGCCCAGCAGAAAGGACATTACCTGACACAGAGGGGTCCCGGATGCAGGGAGCTGTCTAAGGATTTATAGAGCCAAAGTCTCAGGAGCACATTACCTGATCTGTTACATCATACACCACAATGATGCCATGCGCCCCTCTGTAGTAGCTGGAGGTGATGGTTCGGAATCGCTCCTGCCCAGCTGTATCCCACTGCAAGGGGAAGAGGGAGAGTCTGGAAAGGGCTCCTTGCATTTACCCAGACAGCACTCTGTAGAGGGGAAAGGCCCCACATCTCACCACTCTTGAGCTATCAGTCCCACACTTTAAGCTGGCATCCTCTGAGGGGAAGACCCCATATACCAGCCCCCACCCTCCACAGTCAGCCAGTCCTGAGTGCTGCAGCATCCACTCCCAGCTGCAGCCTGGGCAGGGCCCAGATACTCACAATCTGTAGTTTGATGGTTTTGCCATCCAGCTCAATGGTCCGGATTTTGAAATCCACCCCAATGGTGCTGATGTAGCTCTCGGTGTAGGTGTCATCCTGGAGGGTGCAGAACAATGGGTTATCATGGCAGCTGGAGTCCATGATCATAAAAGACAAGGGAACCTTGTTCATCACCCCAATTCTAGTGGTGGGGCAAAGGTCATGAGCCAGGGAGCACTTGGATCAAACAGCCACCATTCAAAGGTGAAAAGACGCCCACTGGTAGGTGGAGAGAAGGGTATGGGATTCCTATAATGGTGGGCCTTATGATGTGCTTTGGGGGTTTGGAGATTCTGCAGTTTATAAGCCACATTTTATCAGCTGTCATTCTTTGGTACTCATCACCAAGGGCATGCAGTGCCCACCATCTGCGTGGCCTGTAATGCTTAGTACCCTAAAGTGCTTTATGGACAGGGACTACACACAACCCCACTGAGGCAAGAAATGGGGGCCATTTAGCAGCACACAGTGTGCAAGTTTAGGCAAGAAGTCACACCTGCAACCAGATGAATCACATGTGGCCTATGGAAAGCCAAATATAATCACTTAAGATTAAAACTGACCAGGACACCAGTGTGATTAATGGGTCTTTTCAGACAGTATCACAGGATCAAAGGGTCAGCAAAGTCTTTTGCAAAAGGCAGCACCTGCAATAGCAACATTCCCTAGCACTGCACTGAGACAACACTGACTACAAGAGATAAATCTGTTAGTCTTTCAAAGTGTCAGACTGTTTTGCTGAAAGACTAATACAGCTACCCCTTTGGGACTGACCACAATGACACAGGTAACCCTACTGACTCCTCCCCTCCCTCCTGCCCAGGATGATCTTGAGCCATTGGGGTTACCACTGACTAAGGGGAGAGGGCACCTAGTACATCTCTGCTGTTGTCTGCAGCGTGGAGTTCTTCCAGCCAAGCATGGAAGAAATTTAGGCCTGCCAGCCTGCACATTTGACTAAGTTACTGTATAATAAATTTAAAAAAAAAAATCAAGCCATTGAACATGCCCTGAGTGGTGAAACCCAACAAGCCAAATCTCAAACACCACAGCCCCACTGTGGCAACTCTGGAATGATATGGCCTGTGTCACCACATGGTGAGATAGCTGTCCACTGGTTTATGAGGACTCTACAGAGGGCACAGACACTCACAGCAAATCGTAACAGGAGGCAGGACTTTCCCACACCAGAGTCTCCAATCAGCAGCAGCTTGAAGAGGTAATCACTGAAACAGACACAGGTGGTGAGTAAGGGAGGGCAAGGCAGTTTTGAGGGCATGCAGAGCTTCAGGAACCTTCCTGAACTATTGTAGTTGTAGGGATAACTCGAGACCCCTCCCTGGCTCAGACCAGGGAGCATTTTCAGCAGAAGAAAATTGGAGGGTCATACTCCCACATTCTCAGCAGGCAAGGCAGGAGGTATACACACACTATGGGGAAGCATATGTGCTGCAAGTACCCTTGAGTGGGACATGGGGGTTCTTTTATGAAGGCATCCTCAGTCACTCTGATATCTGGACAGCTAGGACTCTGCTCCTTGCCACCCACAGCGCTCCCAAAGGACAACAGGGAGCATTAGATGGTCCACAGAGGATATTATTGGAACCCAAGAATCATGGCTAAGACTGTTTCCCAGCCAGTGTGCCACAGCATAGGTGTGCCATCAGGTCTGAGCAGGTGTGCCACAAAATTTTTTGAAGGACTACTCAGAGCTCTGGACTAGCTCATTGGTTCATGAATATTCACAAGTTTGTTTGGAAACTATGGTGGTGTGCCTCAAATTAAAAGTAGCAAGGTGTGCCACAGCTGAGAAAAATGTTGTGAACCACTGCTCTAAGTGTTAGAGCTCACTCCCTTCCAAGGAAGGGACAGATTGAGTTCCAGCTCCAGCCCTCTATCAGCACACACTACAAATCTGCATCAGTTTAACTGGCCTTCCCCACACGGGCAGCATCTTACAGAGCAGGGTCACCAGTGGCTAGAAGGAGGAAGGTCAAATATGGGGGAGCAAGCATGGGATTCTTGGCTTTGGTGCCTGCACTACTTCACGAGTGGGGCAAAGTGGGTATGGGACCCTCATGGCAGAACTTTAGGGGTGGTGGTTCCAAGGACTTCAGACTGAGGCATTACACTGAGAATCTAGGAAAAAACAAAAGGCACTCAGCAGGAAGCCAGCAAGACCCATTTTGACTACCTTACATTTTGACTATTCCTGATCCTAGCATCTGTTAACAAGGTCAAGGCTAGAGGCCTTCACACAGCCACAGCACAAGGATGTAGTGGAAAGTTTTGCTCCAGGAAAATGTCTGCTGGCTGAAGGAGGGGCCTGCGACTGTGGGGCCTATTTCCAGTCCCTTGTTCATGCACATCTCTGGGCAGAGTTCCTCTGGGCAGTGTCTGCTGGCTCCCTTGACACCCTTCAGGAGCAGTGGATGCTGTCTGGGGTTCTCTACTTGGTGTCCTCTTCTGAATCCCTTATTAACCTGTGACCCTCACACCTGTCCCTGTTATTTCTTTAGTTGTCCCACAGAATTACTTGGAGAACTGTCTAGTGCCACCTCCCCATAGGCTGGGGAAGGGGTTTTAGAAGTGGGTGGGCTTACACCCACCCACCACCCCTGGTTCTTCAATAGGTTTAAGCCAAGTTTCAGACCCTGTGGGAGTTGTCACACAGCTGCTGGGGCTGAGATTAGGAGATACTTCAGGCCACATTGCAGCCCTGTAAGTGAACACTGGACACTGGGACTGCTCTGAAAGCTCTGAGCTGAGACAAGCCTGTTGTATTTAAGGTCCCACTTGTTTGTGGTCAGTCCCCCTACTCAGTTCTGCAGCAGAATCCTCACTGACTACTAGGGAAACTGTAGCATAGCAGAGACCCCAAGCTGCAGTGTCACAGCTCCAGGGAACAGGAAGGAAGAGGGCCTTTTGTAAGAGTCCTTCACAGACAGGGCACCACAGTGCAAAGCAAAGCCATGCTCAAGAGTGTGGCTTCTACAGGACACAGGTAGCCTGGGCCACTGCAGCTTCAGCCTTGCCCACCTAGGTGCCTACCTTGGGCTTGCAAGGCTGCTAAACTCATAGGAGTCTATGGTGGCCCCAAGAAAGGGACAGCTAAAGCCAGATGGGCAGAGAAGGTTGCTCCAGCAGCAAGGGGGCTGGGAAACTTCCAGCTTAGTTTTAGACTCCCTTTGGGGGAAGCAAACATACCTCAGATCAGACCTGGAGGCTCTGCTCTGAGTGAGCTGACCATCCTTTACTTCACACATCTCCTCTAGAGGGCACTAGGCTGCTGTCACCTACTGCCTAGAACAGCTCTGACCACCCCCCAAACCCAGCTGATCTCCACTTCCCTCCCCATGCTTGTGCAGTGAACACTGCCACAGCAGAAGAGACCAATTTGTACAGCCCAGCCAATAGGAGTAGGCTTGCTCACAGCAATGCCAAACCACTCATCCCTCTCTGCACAGGAAGGGCGGGACCCAGCTAAGCAGCAATTCACCTTCAACCACACAGATCCAGGGTAGTACCTGAGATTGACCCAGAGGGGACCAAGAAGGGGCTGAAATGCCCAGCCAACCTGTGGTCAGACATGCTGAGTGACTGGCCCTTAACAATACAGCTTAGCCCCCCAGCCAGCTCCAGCACCAGGATCACCCTGCTCCCTGGTACTGCAGCTGGCAGTAGATTCCTGAACAGAAGAGACCCTTGCTACATACTGGTTCAGGTGACCCTATCACAGCCAGAGCCCAAGCCCTGAAACAGGCCATCCACCAGCTGCCCTGCTCCACCACACAGGTCACTAGTAGGTGATGCAGTAAGAGCCCCCAGTCTGCACCTTGCACTGCTTTAGTCACTAGACCCTACTTCCTCCCCAGAACAGTTGCAGGTAGAGTGGCTATCGTATATGGAAAGGGTCTGATCTCTCTGCAGAAGGATAACCTGCACTAACCTAACATTCAGACCTTTACAACCCATCTGAGGGCCTAGCCATCGGACATCACTAACTGCACAGAAGAGCAGGGCTTGTGTGTGATTTCCAGTCATGTCACAAGCCAGGAGGAATGGAACCAAGAGACCTCTACATGAACCCCATTACCTGCAACAGAGACACAGCACAGTCCCACCTCTGCCTCACTCCAGCCAGCCAAGCAGCAGCAAAGCCTGGGTACTTTAGTGGCTCTGCTGACAGGATGCAAAGGTTTCAGGTACTTAAGCATTGTACCTAGCCAAATGCACAGCTACACAGAGCTTAGCATCCTTCACCCCAAAGCAGAGTGCAAGATGACCCATTGAAGAGGGAAGCTGTTTACACAGGACCCCAGGCCTGGTCTCTCCTCAGTGCTGTGTAACTGGACAGAAGAGAACACTAGTCAGCCTCAGACTAATTGTAGCTACAACTTGGGGGAAAGGTTAAGGAGAGTGAGTACCTACCAGGCCATCAACAGCTGGACAAAAGGGCACCACTTGTCAGAACCTCCAGCTGAAGGTGGAGGGCACCCAGGGTACAGCTCTGTGCAGCAGCCCCCTTCTCTATAGCACAAAAGCTTCCAACATCAATTTGGTGCCAGCTCAGAGGGAGCACACCCCTTACACAATCAGGCCTCCAACCCCAGCAGTGACACTACCCAGCCCCACTTCACAGCAACAGTTGAATCCACACTAACTGCCCCACAAGGGGCAAAACCATGACACAGCTCTGCATGTCCTGAGCCAGACTCCAATTCTCACCACCCTGCTGGTGAAGATCTAGCACTCACCCCTTGGGAGGCTATGTGGCTGCCAGGCTACATTCAATGCCAGCTTTACACAGCACAGCGCAAGGCTTTTCTAAACACTCATTAAAAACCAGCCCAGGGTAGCCCTGGATCACACACCAGGATCCCCAGAGACCACCTCCCCAACAGCTTATCACATAGCTCACTACAAGACCTAATTAACACCAGCCCTCATCAAGCTGCACAGGCTCTTGCAAGTACCAAGCTGGCTCTCAAGGCCCATTACTCCTCACAACACCATCCACTCGTTAGAGAAAAGTGATAAAAATGTGAGCCCCAAAGCACCAGTGCTGGCAACAGGACAGAGCACAAGACCTAGGCAAGGACTACTCAGAAGAGCTACTGGGGACCCAGAGCCTGATATTAGGACTCATCTCAGCCACATTAGATGCTTGCATCATTCAGACAAATGTTATGTTTGTACAGCACCTAGCACAACAGGGTACTGTCCATGCCTGGAGCCCCTAGGCTGCTAACAGGGGTAATACCACTCCAGAAATTTGGTTTTAAGAGCATCTCATTAATAAACTGCTGGGTGCTAAAGCCAGGTAAATTGAAGCTGGAAATAGACAGGCCTGGCAGAAGTCAGGTGATACCTTCCTTGTTCTGTTTAAGATTTCTTTTTAAACCCCCCCCCCTTTTAAAAAAACAGTTGCAGGGGTTCAGTTAGCACAGGGGCTCCCTGTGCAGCCAAGATGCCAAAATGTGGGGAGAGGCCATCCTGCTGCTCAATGGCTCCTGCCTGGTGTTGTTCCTGGCCACTGAGGAGACAACTCCCATACCTTGTACCTGCAGGGATTGGGCAACACCAATCCCATTCACTCATCCAAGCCAGAGAGTGGGAGCAATCCCTAGGGAGGAGGTAGCCTTGCCCTGCAGCTGGGGGCTTGTCCTCCTTGCATTCCAAACTGAGGCCTCCTGTCCATTGAGCTAGGTCCAGACCTTCATCTACAGGGATTGAATGTTGCTCGCCCTGAGGAAAACACAGCTCTGCTCCAGGACCCAACTTGCTCTCTCCTCTGAAAACAGGGACACAAAAGTCTACCCTGCTCATGATATCCAATCCCTGCAGGCAAACCAACTGTTGTCGTCTTTCAGCAGATGCACTGAAATTGACATTTACAGATTAAAATCAACCCCTGCCAAACCTAGGCCTAGGCACCTTCTTATTTTAAGCAATGCAGGTGATTAGCCTTGGAAACACAGCCGAAGGAAGTGGTAGCTTCTCCAACCCATGGTGGCATCATATCTGAACTGGATGCCTTTCTGGAAGATGCTTTAGTCAAGCCCAAAATGACCAGGCTTAATCCAGGAGTCACTGCATAACAATCTTTGGCCTGCAATACACAAGCAAATCTAATGGTTCCTTTCAGCCATAATCTGAATCTTAAGTTTGGCTTAAGTCACAAGGCATCAGCTGACAAGATTGTTTTGCAGGTGGATTATTATTAAAAATTCATGGATTGCAGTCCCTTCTCTCCAGTTACTTTGGCCTCCTGTGTGACAAGTACCAGCCCATACAGGGATTTGTACTGGCCAAACAAGATCAGCTTGAACACATGTTAAACTGGTGCAGTTTTCCTCATGCAGTTCTTGCAGCAGCATTAGGCTCCTGTTGGGAGGGAGTATGTCAACACAGAAAGTGGCCCTCTGCCAACACTGAGTCCACTCAGTGCCAGAAGCAGGAGGGTTTTAGAAGTGGAATCCTCTGATAGTGGGAGCTGGGCTGAAGGTAGCTTGGCTTACAGTCAAAACCTGTTCCTAACTCAAGGGATGCTTGCACAAACCCCTCCTGAACTGTGGGGGTGGTTTCAACTTTTCAGTTAGCCAGCCTGCAGGGCACAGCTCTTGTGAGCATATAGGAAGCTGCTGAGCCAAAGTGCAGGCTAGTTTCACAGGAGTGCAATGAGTCCTCCAATGCCTTCCACTGTTCCTCAAGCCTTGCCTACATTCCAGAAAGGACAGGTCAGGTCAGTTCTCACCATTCAGAGGGGGGGGGGGGAAAAAAAAAAAAAAAACACACACACAAACAAACTCAGCCAACTCCAGGATGATGATCTATGGATAAACCCCGGAAGTCTTTGTGCCAAACACCAGGGAGAGCCATGCCAGCATGGTCATAGCAGCTCCAGCATTAATTTTGCAGGGTGATCAGCTGTGCATGAGTGAAGCCAACTCCAGAATAGCAAGCCCAAGTTAAATTTGAAGCACGACAGATCCTCAAACCCACAAATGCATTTTGTGCAGAAGCTGTATGAAGGAACTGGTTTTGATTGTGACTGATTTTTCTGGATTCAAACCTGTGACCCAGAGGCTTTCCCTGCACCCTCATGCTTCAACAGTTCATGAAGTTATCGCCCAGATTTAAAAAACTCAGGGAACAGAAGTCCAGAGAGAAGTGATGACCACAGCTTTCTAAGTTAGCAGGAGCACTGTGGCTAGAACCTAAGAGTCCCAGCTTCCATTCTCTCCCTCCCATCCCACCCCCAAATATGACCACCTCTGCTCTACACATGTACAGGCAAGAATGGCAGGTCTCCCAAACCTGAGACAGCTGCATGAAAGCCCAATGGGTGAGGCCCCTGGCCCTCTCATGGCTCCTCTCTGCTGCCACCCACAGCCCCTTGCATGAGGACTGTGAGAAGAGAAGTGGTGCCTGATGTATAGAAGTAGCTTGTTACCCAGCCCCAGACAGGAGGCCAGCCTTTTAGAGCTGACACAGGAGGGTCAGACATTCAGGGAAGGGGAATAGATATTTCACCAGGAAAGCTGGGAGACAGGACTCTGGTTCTATCCCTAGCTCAGGAAGGTGATGGGCAGGAAACTGACTGTGCCCATCAATGTTCCCTCTAAGCTGTGCAGCCATGCAGCCCCCAGCGCTGCCTGGCACAGGGAACGCTACCAGCCACACATGGCTAGTGACTGCAGTCCCTGCCAGGAGAGCTCCTCTGAGATGGGAGTTTTTTTAAACTCCTGCTTAGAGTAAGCTCTCACTGAGTATGAGCAGACTTTGCACATGCTCAGTGAGCTCCTCCAACCAGAGGACCAGCCAGGGGCCAGTTCCAGCAGCCAGGTAACAGGGCCATAACCACCCTCCCTTCCAACTTCCAGGGGGGTGGGGAAACAGGGGAGGCCATTAAGCCTTGGGGCCAGAGGCTGCTCCACCTGCCTGCCCACTCAAGCCTCACTGCAGCAGCGGGGGAAGTGGCCAGCCCAGCCTACCCCCAGCTGGCTGTGCCTCCCCAGGGAACAGAGGGGGCTGGCACAGAGCTCCAGCATCTGAGGGTCAGGCCCCTGGAGCAGCCTGCTCAAAAAAAAAAATAAAAAAAAATAAAGAGTTTGGGCCACCCCCTCCCCCCCTGCCATGGATCAGGCTCATGGGGGGGGGGGGGGGGGGCAGGGATGAAGCAGCCCAAACTCTGAGAGCAGGCTGCTCCAGGGCCCCAACCCCACAAGCTAAAGCTCAGCATGGGCCCCCTGCACCCCCCAGGGAGGTGTTGCTGGCTGGGGGGTAGACTGGGCTGGCTGCTCCACCCCTGCTGCCAGGAAGCCAGACAGGCATCAGAGCTTGTGGCCCTGGTGGTCTGCAGCACCCTGCTCCCCCATAGTGGGGAGAGCAGGATCACACTACAGGCAAGGCCAGGATCAGGCCGGGGGGGGGGGGTGTGTGTGGGGACCCACCATGCAGCGAGCAACATGTGTTGCTCAGCAGCACTGGGCCCTTAGAGGGAACATTGGTGCCTGTCTCTGGAGAGGTTGTGTAGTTCAGTGGTTAAGGCACAAGCAAAGGGTAGAACCCAGGGCTTTTTCACCAACATTGTGTGACTGTGGGCAGATTCCCCCCATGTGCCAGTTTTCTGCACCTGCAGAAAGGAGCCACATGAGCTGCTGTTACAACTGCCCCCCCCCTTTTCTGTTCCAAACAGACTGCTCCAGCTGACCTGGGGAGAACTGGTCCCTGCCCTCCCAGCTGCACTAGTGGGAGCAGAAAGGACAGTACCCCTTCCACATACCCACCAACACATGGGCTGGAGCAGAGCTGACAGCACCTGGGCAGCACCTCCACAGACACAGCTCTGCTGCACCAGTCTCTTTGGTTAAGTCTATACTGACAGCTGCAAATTTGCCACTATCAGTTTGCCCTTCCAGGAGCAGATCACAGCAAGCATGAACTCCCCATGCTGCTCCTGGAAGTAGACACCGGAAGTCATGGTGGTCAGTGGGTGCAGGGGAAAGCTGCCACAAGCAATTCAGGCGGCTTTCCCCTAAGGTGTAATGGCGGCTCAGAAAGTTGCCACAAGGAATTTTATGTTCCTTGTGTAAATGGCAGTCGACTGCTGCCAAAAAAAAGCCCCATGTATAGACTATGGCTTTGTCATTTCCCCCCCGGCCATACTGCAGGGGACTAAGTCATCTTCTCTGCACCTATGAGCTGAGACAGGCCCCAGGCTTACTTTGAAGCCACAGCCCACCCATCCCACCAGGACAGCAAGCCCCTCAGAGCCATGCCAAGCTAGGCTCTGTTATATCCAGCCTACAAATCAACCCTATTTATGAGCTCAGTACAAGAAGTGGGAGTTCAACACAACATTTAACAAATATTAACTGGAAGAGGTGCAAGGAATTAAACTAGTCTCAATGAAGAGGCCTGCTGATACAAACACTTAAGACTATTGCCTTATTTACCAGGGAATGATAAGACTGCAAATCAATGAACCATCAGAAATTAGGATTACTTGACAGACCAAGTAATACAAGAATAAGTTATTCCACCCACCACTTTTTTCCTCCCAAAACAGACTGGGGAAAGAGAAGGAGGATGCCACCATGATGCTGGCTGACCAAAGGGGGGGGGGGGGCAATGAGCAAGCTTCACCCACATGACTGCCACCTCAACCCTCTTTAGTGCCTTCTAACCTTCTATGCATTATCCAAGAGTTGTCTTGAAAAGGGTGGGCCAGAGAGTGGGACTCAAAACCTCACCACCTCCACACACTTCAACTGAATCTCAACCACCACCAAGAATGCATGACTTTGTTCAGCCTCACGCCTTGCTCCATGTCCTTTTCCTTCCCTATTTTCTTTTCTCCTATCCTCCTTGTGCCCTTTGTGCAACAGGTCTGTTTCAACTGGCCAAGAATGTAAATTCTGCATCACTGCAGTAAGCTGAGGCCCAAAAAGAGGCAGTTAAAAGCCCTGCTTTAATAGACTGATGCTGGTACAAGTTTGCCAGGTCTTTTGAGTAACTAGTCAGATCTCATGCAGTGCCCATGTTTCTCCAGCACTGCAACAAAAAAACCACACCAACAAGACAGAAGATGTGTTTTCCGTCTTGGCTGTTGTTCTCTCCCCTGACATCTTATTCTGTTTACTAGAGAAACAGAATCAGATTTTAACAGCTACAGCCCTGTTCCATCCTTAGTAAGTTTTTTTCCACAAAAGGACAGTCACCACCATCTGTGATGCCAGGTAACAGCCTGTCAAACAAGGATGTTTTCTTGTTTAAAAGATCTATAGCTAAAGCGAAGGAACAAGTGACACTTAAAATAAGTTATTTAAAAACATTTGGAGTCTCAGAAACTGGAAGGGACCGTGAGGTCATCAAGTCCAGTCCCCAGCACTTCATGGCAGGACCAAGTACCCTCTTCAGTCACCCCTGACAGGTGTTTGTCTAACCTGTTCTTAAAAGCATCCAATGACGGAGATTCCACAACCTGCCTAGGCAATTTATTCCAGTGGTTAATCACCCTGACGGTTAGGAATTTTCTTCCTAATGTCCAACCTAAACCTCCCTCACTCATTTAAGCCCATTGCTTCTCATCCTACCATCAGCAGTTAAGGAGAACAGTTTTTCTTCCCTCCTCCTTGCAACAACCTTGCAGGTACTAGAAAACTTATATCCCCTCTCAGTCTCTTTTCCAGATTAAACAAACCTAGCTCTTTCAATCTTCCCTCACAAGTCAAGTGTTCCAGACCTTTAATCATGTATGTTGCTCTTCTCTGGACTTTTGCCAATTTGTCCACATCTTTCCTGAAATAAGGTGCCCAGGACAGTTGAGGCCTAATCAGGCTCAAGTAGAGTGGAAGAACTACTTCTCATGTTTTTACTACAACGCTCCTGTTAATACATTCCAGAATAATGTTGTTGCAAAAAAAGCAAACACCATACTGTTGACTCATTTAGTCTGTGGTAAGCTATGACACCCAGATCTTTCTGCAGTACTCCTTCATAGGCAGAAATTGCCTATTTTGCTTATATGAAATGTATTGTTTGTTCCTAAGTGGAGTACTTTGCACATGTCTTTCCTTCTGTTTACCTCAGACCATTTCACCAGTTTGTCCAAATCATTTTGACTTGTGATCTTATCTCCCAGAGTACTTGTAACCCCTCCCAGCTTGGTATCCTCAGCAAACTTCATAAGTGTCCTCTCTATGCCATCATCTAAAATCAGGGGTCTCAAACATATGGCCCACAGGCCACAAGTTGCCCCTAGAATTACTTCCTGCAGCCCACAAGGACACTACCGCTACCAATATTATCATTGCATTAAGAGGTTTCACTGGTGTGGCCCTCAGGCTAACATACTGCCCCTCATAGTGATTTGAGTGAGGCCCCTGATCTAAATCATTTATGAAAACATTGATCAGAGCCAGCTCCAGAAACGATCCCTGCAGTATCCTGCTCATTATGCCCTTCCAGCATGACTATGAAAGCAGGCATGTGAAGTATTAACTGATTTTCTTTTCTCTGTATCTGTAATAGGTGGTTTAAAGGCAATGGTTTGTTCACTGAGGTACTGAGCCACCTGAGATCTCTGTAAATCTACCCCAGACCCTTGTTTAACACTGTTTAATGATGGACAAAGACTGAAGTATGTTAACTCTTTTGGCACATGCAGTCTAAATTGAAGCAACAGTTCTTCCCCCACTCACCAGCACTGCAAGCCAAATCCCACACAAATCCTATTTGTGTATCCTCAAGCAACCTCTCCACTATTGATGTCTCTTCTCAGGACCCACCTGTATGCTGGAAGCTAGCTGCTGACTCTGTCCAACAGGGATGCCAGGAGAGAACCCAGCACCCTCTCCCATAGCTGATCTAGCCCCTGCGGCAATAGCAGCACAGGGCACAGGCAGAGGGGTACTTCTGTCCTGCTTGGTAAACAGCAGGATGAGGGGATGGGAGTGGCTGAGAGACTGAAGACCACTGTTGCCAGGACTAGTGGGGATACTTTCCTCTATAAAGGGCCAAGGAAATGGCTGGGAGAGGACATGATCACTGTGAGAGCTCAGCCTGGCCACACAGGTCCAGGAGAGAGAAGGAAGTCCCACCCCTGGGACCTTTACAGCCCACAGGCCACCCCACCCTTTCTGGGATCCAGACACAGCTCTGCCTCATGGGGTAGTTTATATGGGACTAATACTCATGCAAAGTCAGGATGGAGGCTTCCCACAGCTCAGCTCAACAGCTGTGACAGGACTCTGGCCTGCCATAAGCCACCCCCCCAAGGGGCAAAAAAAAAATGATGTAGGAGATGAGACCCAGCAAAAGCTAAGGATGTTTGTTCTCCCAGCAGTCTGCTCCCCAGTCCCCTCTGGATGACACTGCTTTCACAGGCACACAGAGCTGAGTGACTGCTATTGTGCGGAGCTGGAGTTTGATGGGAAGAGCTCATTACCTCACCCAGCCATGACTCCTTAATGCTTGGGGCACAGCAAAGCTGTAGTCCCCACCCATATTAGGGGGGGGAACCACTGCTGCCCTTAGGAGAAAATTCCTTGCTCCAGTGAATCCACTGTGAGTAAGGGTTTCCCCAACAGTCCTGCTTCCTCCAGCTTTGTCCATCTGCCTCTTGCACCCTCCTCAACAATGCTTCACCTTGCCAGCCATCACAGCCTTCAGACACAGGGCAATTTACAAGCCTGAGAGTGCAGAATAGGCAAGGCTCAGGAGTCCTGGCTTCGCTCTTCAGCTCTGCCATTGAGATCTGTGCCAGCTCCCCCTTTGCAATCCAGATTAAGCTGTTTACAGCACCAAGTGTTTGGTCCAGCCATGAGTGCAGCCCTCCACCCAACCCAGAAGCCAGGCTCCGAGAGTGCTCAAGTTAATACCTAGGCAACATTCAGCAACTGGCGTATAGTGCAAGTGCCTAGCCACTCCCAGTTTTTCTCAGGCACAGAAGTGGCCAAAACTGAATCCTGTAGTCTTGCCATCCCTCCACCCTCAAGTGTCAGCACTGTCCTAGAGGGAAGGAATTGCAGATCAGCCCCAGTTAAAAAGAGTCCTCCTCCCTCAGACCTTCCTCCGCAGGCAGGAATTAGCACAGACTCCATCACCACTGCCCTGAAGACAGAACTTCAAAGACTTCTTCTCAGAAGGGGCCACTAATACGCAGCTGTTGCTGACACAGGGGCCACTTGCCCAGCATAGATATACAATGAACCGCCAGCAGGCTGAGTTGCAGGAGCTGTTTGCACAGCTACCCCTCTCCCAGTGGAGAGACACCAACACCCCAGGAGCTATGGGGGAAGATAATGGAGGTTTTGGCCCTGCCAGGCTGACGCCTCAACTCTTACAAAGCAAAGTCCACCAGGATGTTCAGTGCCCACATAGAGCTGACATGACCACTAGTTATAGGCCTCGATTGAATGCATGTAGGCCCAAAGACGTAGGCATCCTTGGATCTTGAGTCTACCGATGCTATACCCAACCACAGCCATTGGGTCCTTCTAAACAGGCCTCTCCCAGGAGCTTGATGCTGCTGGTGCAAGGAGACACCAGCTGTCTTCCATGATAACTGGATCTCTCTGCACAGTGAGTTTGTGGCAACCACTCTACTCTCTGCAGTGTTTCTGCTCCAAATGACCCTAAAATCCCCAATATCATTCTTACGATGCTTTCACATGGATCAGTACAATCAGTTATGGTGCATTTGAGTACTTCTGGCATATTAGGACCATAACATCAGACCAGTGGGGCCACCATCCTGAAACACCAAGCGGCCCGGGTACACCTCAGCTCCAACTCCTCTCAGCTAGCCTGGGAGCACAGTCAAGTACAGCCGGCAACCTCAGCCTCATTTCCTAACGTGTGTGTTTTGCTGGTGGCAAGAAGACAGGAAGCCCTGACTCACGTTATCTCTTGCCACTTTCCTTTTGACTGAAGTCATGCAAGATAGAGACTTCAAGGGGGGCTCGGGGGGCTGGCTAGCTAACCAAGAGACACCCCATGGGTCACACACTCAGCACCAATGCTGGCTAAGGGGGAACTTCCCACTCCCTTTTCTGGGGCTCCCATGGCCAGTATTCTTCCCAGGACTTAAAACTGGGTGGAGGCATGGGCAGTGCTGACTAGTTTGGTATAACACTGCTCCTAGCTGACAACTGGGGGGTGTTGAGAAATTCGGGGGGTGTAAGGTGGTGCTGGGACATTCGGGGGTGCAGGGAAATCGCTGCCCACAGCCTCCCGCCGGCGTGCACTGCGGACAGCCCTTCAGCCAGCACCGCTGCCACCCTCCGGCGGCGAGGGCAGGACCGAAGGAGGCAGGCGGAGGCGCTGGGAGGAGGCAGGCGCTGGCAGAGGGGCGGGACCCCCGAGCTGCCGGAATCGCGGGGCCCGGCGCCCCCCACCCCGGTTGGCGGATACGGGCCGAGCCGGGCCGGGCCGCGCCGCCCCATTCCCGGCTCACGGCGGCGCCCCGGGAGCCGAGCAGCGCCGGGCGCGGGCCCGGGGAGCGGGGGCGGCTGCTACCGGCGGTCACGGGCGGGCGGCCGGGGGCGGGGCCACGGGGCTGCCGCTGAGGGCCCGGCCGGACGCGCTCTGGGGAGCCCCGGCCGCGTCGCGGGCGGCCCCGGCCCGCCTGAGGTGGGGCCCCGCTGCCGCTCCCGCCCCTCCCCGCGCACTCACTACTCGGGGTTCATGGCGGCGCCCCCGCGGTGGCTCCGGCTCCTCCTCACTCACAAGATGGCGGCGGCCTGCGGCTCCTCCCCCCACGGCCCAGGGGTGGCTCCGCCAGCGCGCAGGTGCGGCGCTCGTGCCCCTGCGCCGGGATATGTAGTCCCTGCGCTCGCCCCTGGCCACGCCCCTTCCCCGCAGTGCGCCTGTGCGGAAATGGGACGCGCCGTTCCTCGGGCTCGGGCGTCCCGCGCGCGGCCTGACGGGGCTGTCTCCTCAGTGCGCATGCGCTGCACGCGCAAAGTATCATGGGATATGTAGTTTTCCTATGGGATGCAGTGTTAGCCGCTTGATCACGGTCCGGCCTTCACGTTTCCGGCAGCCGCAAGGCTCCCTGGGGGTTGTAGTCTCTCACCAGGTCATGCTAACTTCAGCATACCGGGGGAGGGGCTGGGGGCCAAGAGCTCCAGCCCTGGGTGGGGAGAGTGACCCAATGGTTAGAACCAGGGGGCAGAAGTCAGCACTCCCGGTTCTACTCCTGTGTAGGGAGGACCACAGGTGAATGACTATGATCACCACTATTACCATTGGCCTGTGCTGAATTTCCCCAGCAGACCCGGCCCCCTCTAAGGCTTATGGCGCGGTGCTGAGGGGAGCAGGGGAGAAGAGTTGGCTGGGGAGGAAATTCCAGCCTCTCTCAACAGGTGGTGCTGTAGAGCTCGGGGTAGGAGCTCTGGCTGGGGGGATGCATGACTACTCCAGCTATGGCCTTTCCTACAAGTGGATGCTGTAACAAGCATAGTGAGGAATAGCAAAGTCCCAGGCTGGTGCCCATTATGGTTCATGGCAGGCAAACAGAGAAGAAAACATAAAATATGCATGCTAAAAGAGTAACCATAATGGTACTTTATTGCATAGAAAGCAGAATGAAAACAGAAAAGAACCCAGTGAGATACAAAGCAGGCTGCTCTCTCAAAAACCACTCACCTCACTTTGCTGTAAGCTGGTTAACTGCAAACCAACTTTACTCTCACGTATGACAGCTTTACTACAGGGTCGCCTAGCCTGCCAGTAGAACCCGGACCAGCTGCCCTGCTCCTTCCCTTCAAGAATCCACCCTGGCCCTCTCTCTACTCCCAGACCAGCCCTTCACCCCTTCCTCAGATCCTTCCCCTCTACCATTGCTTGCTCGCTCCTTTTCCTAGGAAGCCAAGGAAAGGCAACAAATCAGAGGCTTCCCAATAGCATGGGGTGACAGACTGTGGGCTAACTTGGGGCACATGGAGTGAATGCTGGGAAATGTCTACATTTGTGGCACTGTCCACAAGCAAATGTATATAAATACATTCAAGTTGCTAGCAAGGACACACCAAGAGGTGCTTTCCTTCAAGCCCCAAGTCCTGGGATGATGAGCCAATCCCAGCTTTCCTTTACCTGCCGGCAACAGAGAGATGCTGGGAAAAGATTCCCCTACAAGGGTAAAGCAAAGTTCCCATATGCTAGTTTTCTCATCTCCCACTGGCTTAGCCATGCTCCCACCCACCACGAGGCCTGGCTCAGGGGAGCTGAGCCATGGGGCAAGGGTCTGCTTCAAACAGATGTGCTTAGAATGGAAACTGCAGCTAAGGAAATTCAGGAGCTCCCACCCCTAAACTGTTCCCCATGGGATGAGGGGTGGGGACTGCCAAATGTGGTTCAAGGCAGCAGGGTACATCTGCTGAGTCCTATTCCACAGCATCTGGACTCCCCAATAGTGTAGCTTCTTGGGGTTGGGTGAGAGCCGTTGTACCCTAGAGGAAACAGCACCATGGTCTGTTCCCCATCCCAGAGCCAGTCACCCCACCCTGGGGTCAGCTTGGAACCAGCACCCCCTGGAGGGAAGGCTCCATACCCTAGAAGGCAGAGCCTCATGCACACACATTATGAGATTTCAAAGTACCTTTTATTTCTACAGCAACACTGGTAAATTCAGAGCAAATTTAGCAGGTGCCCCCTGTGTGTTCCCCGCAGGGGGACAGGCAGGCAGTGAAGCAGTGAAGGCCCAAGAGGGAGCCAGATAGGATCCTGTCAGGTTACAGGGAGACTTTCCATAGCAGCCTCTCCCTGCACTAGGCAGCCCTTCCAACATCCCCCCCATGAAGGGTGGTAATAGCTCCCCCCTCCTTGCTTTGGGGCCCAGCCCCTGTGGAGGGTGGTAACAGCCCCCCATTCTTGCTCTGGGGCCCAGTAGTGGTTGGGGGCCATCTAAGTATCAATGTGAGAGATGTGACAGTCCGGGGAGGGAAATGAAGTGTGCGACACCAACATCTCCATTCCTGTTGCCCCAGCACCAGAAGAGATGAGTGTTTTCCAGTGTAACGCCCAGGCTTTGGCTAGAAGGAAATGAGACCCCTGGCTGCTGGGGTTAGTGTTGAAGAGTCAGGGGAGGGGGGTCTCACCAGCTTGCACACACGCAATCTGGGAGGACAGTAGTGACACTGCCTGCACTTGCTTCCTTCAGGGTTGGGGCTTTCCCCCTGCTATGGGGAGGGAAGGATGGTGGGTAGGTGGGGGGGGAAGATGTTCAGGGGGGCTAGATATTGAGTACTAGCAGCTACTGTGTCTCAAGGGACAAAGGGGGAGGAGTTTCCCAGCCCGTCTGGGGCTAGCATGGAGCAAAGAGGGGCCAAGGGGGCTCCCACTGGAGAGGACTCCCTGAGAACAAAATATAAATATGAAGGAAAACCCAGGTGCCCAGTGACACAGCAATGACAGGAGCGGATGTAAATGACCTGCCACTCCTCTGCTCCTACCCAGCAATGGAGCTCCAGGGGTCTCCCCTGAACCCCTGTCCTCCACCAACATGGCCCAACCCCAAAGATGAGTTTGCCTATCCCATCCACAGCTTCAGGGGAGAGGGTAGCTGGGTGCAGCTCAGGGGGTGGGGCTGGGGCACCCCACTCCCAACAGCAGCGTGGAGCAAATGGCCTGGGACACCAGAGCAGGAGGAGCCAGGCTGTGCTGTGAGGTGGGCAGGGAGCTCCAGTCTCTAGGCAGGGGGTACGGCCCCTCCCTGGTCACTGCACACAGGTGTAGACCGGGTCCAGCTGATGAAGGTGTAACAGCAGGTGTTGTCTCCTCTACTCTGGCCCACTGGGGCAGTGGGGGTATCTGTGGGGATTTGTGGGTGTCCATGGGGGTCACCCCAGCAGTGAGCTGCGTCTGGACAGGTCCACAGTGCTGGAGCTTAAGCCCCGGCTCTCAGAAAGGCTGCTGCTGGCTGGCTGCAGGGAACAGAGAAGGTGGGGTTAGATGGGTCTCAGTCTCTCAGAGACGTGGCAGGGAGAGCAATGAAGCTGGGCATGGGAGGGTGAGGGGGTCAAGGTCTGGGACAGGAGATGGGGGGCTCTGGTGACCCTGCCTCACTCCCTCACTGCATCTCATACACCTACAACTGGACACAGTGAAATTCACCTAACCATGTGTCCCCAACTCCAGCACCGATGGGACTCTCTGGCCTTGAGAGCAAGTTGGGCTTCAAGCTAGGCCTGGTCATGGGGGCTCTCTGGGGCACACAGCGCAGCCAGGCTGGGCCAAATCAGTATTGACCAGGTTTAGCAGGGAAAGAAGTGCCTGGGCAGAGAAGGAGGCTCCCATCATGGGCCAGTGCCCACACACTGCAGTGGCAGTGTGTGTATGATCCCTTCCCCTCCCTGTCAAGAGCCTAATCCAGGCATCCTCTGGGCACCTGCCCCATCTGACCAGCCTCCCTCTCTACAGTGTGAACAGCCCCCACCCCTACAGGCAGGGCTGCTGCAGTTGCCGGGTGTTAGAGGGCAGGAGCAGCCATGAAGAGGGGGGTCACCTAGACTGGATGGGCCCAAGGGGCACACCCCACCTCTGCCCCCTGCCCGCGCTCTCACCAGGCTCGACTCCTCCACGCTCTTGTTGAGGAAGTTCAGGGAACTGGCCCGTTTCATCCTGCAGGGGAACAGAACAGAGGCCCAGAAGAGTGAGGGAGTGAACCCAGGAGTCCAGGTTCTCATTTCCCCTCATCTCATCTCGCAGAGATGGAACCCAGGAGTCCTGCCCCGCAGCCTGCTAAGGCACCCTTGTCCTCTGGATTGCTCTTCCTGGGCAGCAGCTGGTGAGGACTAAGCCTGTTAGAAAGGACTGGGAGGAAAGGGGCCATCTGAGAGGCAGACAGGCAGCTGGACAGACAGGGTAGGGCGGGCTGGACTCACCCCAAGTTCCTGGGCTCTTGGGGCCCACTCCCCTGCAGCTTCTTCACCAGCATCTCGCTGCTCCGGCGCAGTGCATCACGCAACTTCCCAAAGGAGCTGCTTCGGCGCAGGGCTCCAGAGCCATCCTAGTTGGGTTGGGAGTGGAATGAATCATATGGGCATACCTGACACCCCCAACCCCACCCCAGACACTCGCCAGGATCCCCCTCCCCACCAAAAATACACCTGGTGCAGCACTCCTGGGGTGGGAGATAGGTGCTCTGCAGCATCGCATGTGATGCCCCATATCCCATCCCCTGATTTCCCCCATGGGTCAGCTTGGGGTAAGGAACATTGGGGCTGAACTAGGGGATACCCAGCTGACTAGGTCTGTGGGGCTGACTCATGGGGGGATGGACCCATGGGTTATCCATTTGTCTGGGTCTGTGGGGCTGACCTACGTGGTACGTGGCTCACTGGGCCTATAGGGCTGATCTGTGGGGTACCTGGCTGACTGGGCCCATGGGGCTGACCCTTTGTGTGATGAGGAATGGGATACCATGCTAAGTGGCCCCTGGCATTCTGGTTCTCGGTGTCGATCCCCTGCCGCTTACAGCGGTGTCTCTCACCCCAGCCCATTCTGGGCCCATTCCATCCTCCGGCTCAGGCCCGTTCTCAGCCTTGGCAGTACTGCTGGGCAGGCTCTCTCGGCTGGGCCGACGCTCTGACCGGCCCCCATCCTTCAGCAGCTCCACCACCTTGGTCTGGCTGATGGCGTGAACGCCCTGTGGGGAGACCATCAGCATCCCATTGTTCTCACGGAGATCATAGACTCATAGGGTTGGAAGGGACCTCATAGGTCATCTAGTCCAACCCCCTGCCAGACGCAGGACCACTCCCACTAAACCATCCCAGTCATGGTTTTGTCCAGCTGGGCCTTAAACACCTCCAAAGATGGAGATTTCACCACCTCCCTTGGCAGCTCATTCCAAGGCTTCACCACTCTCCTAGCAAAAAGTTTTTTCTAATATCCAGCCTCAACCTCCCTAACTGCAACTTGAGACCATTGGTCCTCGTTCTGTCCTCTGTTATTACTGAGAACAGTCGAGCTCCATCTTCCTTAGAGCATCCCTTCAAGATGAAATACACCATTTAAAAAAAAAAACTAAACCCACTTAAAATGACTCCTGCCACCCTGAGGTAAGGGTGCGAGAGGCCTGAGACCTGGGTGGTTAGAGCAGGGGTGGAACTGGGACTCCTGGGTTCCATCCAGAGCTCTGAGAGGGGAGTTTCCTGCTTCTTGATTTAAATCATAATTAACCATTCGGGAGACAGAGATCAGAACACAGAGAGAACCCAGGAGTTTGGCTCTCAGCCCTTTCTGCTCCTACTCACAAGACCCCCTGCTTCTTCCCAAGTGGGGTGGGGAAGGGGGTTGGAGGAAGCCTGTTCAGGCTCCTCTTCCTCCAGGCTTGGTGGTACCTGCTTGCGGGTTTTCATGGCACACTCCTCCAGCGTCTCGGCGGCCTCCAGCTTGCCCTGGCGCCGGTACAGAGCCCCCAGGCTCTTCAGGGTGGTGTTCACTGTGGGGCTGCAGGCAGGAGAAGGGACCCAGAGGGAGTGATAAGTAACAGCTTGCTCAGTGCACTCAGGTCATAGAGGAAACTAAGCACGGGGAGGGGCTCAACCACCATAAAGCAGGAACAGAGCTGGGGAGAGACGCCAGGCATCCTGGCTCGCAGTCCCCCTTGCTCTAATTCCCAGACGGTTGCTGTGAGGGAGCAGAGCCTGACTGGTGGGCAGAGTGAAGGAGAATAAAGCTGCCTCACCAGGGCCTAGAGCATCACCCTCCCTTGGAAGCTGCACTCACCTGTCCACCTTGCAGGCCTTGTACCAGCTGCCATACTCGCCATAGGGGATGCTGTCCTTGCTCCTGTCCTGTGGGTGGCACAGACATACAGGAGAGCCCCAGCCAGGGTTTGAATTCAGCCAGAGTCATCCAGAGCAGTGTGCCAATAAATATTCTCAGACCACGGGAACCCCAGTGCCTCATGCAGGGCCAACGCCAAAAGCCTCTGGGAAATGCTCAGTGAGTATGAACCCCCAACCCCAGCCACTGTAGCAGAAACAACCAGGGGTAGGGTTCACCCAATACCTTATTGAAACCCCAGCCCCCCAAGAAGCCTGTAGCCATGTACCTTGCCTTCCTCACGCTCTTCTGCATGCATCCAGATCGGCTTGTTTTCTCCTGCAGGGACAGGCAGGGAAGGACGAATTACTGCAGTGCCCCATGGACTCCTGCCTGGTGCTGGGTCAAAGCTGCCTCTGGAGTGATATTATGAGGGCAGAGTGCCCCCTTCTGAGCCCCACACCCTGCTCTTTGCAGTACAGCACCCCCTAGTGCCACTCTGGAACTAGCCCAGATTGCAAGGCGAGAGCAACGTCAACAGAGCCCTGCTCTCAGCAGCACAGCGCCCCTTAGTGACACCATGGGGCACTGGGACTGTGGAGCACAGACAGATAATGCATTGCATTTACCTTTAAAGTATATCTTAATCATAAAGTAAAATAATTTTGCAACCCTGTGTAATAGACATTATAACCAATGTCTAACAAGACTCCATATTGTCAGTTTGGAACTCCTGCTTAAACACTGAACTCCATTTTGGATACTTGATGAAATCTGGTTTAGGAATATGCTATGTACGTTCTTTTAAATGTGTGAACAAGATGTGTGAATGAAGGATGTGTGTATGAAGAGGCCAGTCTGAACTGCCAGCCTGTCCTGATGAACCATAAGTACCATCTAGCTGGCTGAACAATGCAGACATCTCTGATTAAAGCAAACAGAAGGAGCCACCCCAGAAAGAAAAGAACAAAATACAATCAAGTCTGCAAGTGGCTGGTGACCAATGATCTCACAGGAACCCTGAGGCAACATGACACAGCAAATCCCATAGACTAACATGAGGGCTAGCAAGTATAAAAGATGAATAAGAACATGAAAACTTTGGGTCTCATTCTGCAACTGTCATCTTGGAGCATTGGATTGCGAGTGACAGAGGCATGGCTCCATCCTTGTGCCCAGCCTCGCTGGCCACTAGGCTGGCTCAAGCAACACATGAGAGGACTGGTAATTATATCATACCAGGTTGCAGAACTGTGCCTGCGTGCGAGTGACTGCCTTTTGCTATTCTTACTTATTTACAATAAATGTGGCATATTGCTTTGTCCCCCTGAATAAGATCCTGCTAGTCTTTTCTTTTTATTAGGGGGTGCTCTCCTGGGTACCCTTTTTGGTATAACAGAACCAGATCTGATTGAGAGAGTGCTCCTGTCCCAGACTCACCATTGACTGAGCCAAACTCCCTCTCATGTGCTCGGGTCAGGATCTCCTTGTACAGCGCCTCAGCCTCTTTGTACTTGCCCTGTTTCAGGTAGCAGGATGCCTGTGAGACAGAGCTGGGGTTAGCATGGGTGAAAAGTCTGCCCTGGGAGCTGGAAGGGCTGGGGCCAGGCATGGAGGGATGTCTCTGTCCAGGCTGCTGTGCACAGGCCTGTCTGGTGGTTCCTCTGGACTGCCTGGCTCTGGTCTGCACTACATGGTCTGTCCACAAGGCCAGGCCAGGCAGTCTCCAAAGTGGGGACAATGCTCTCTGCCTTCCCACAGGCTCTTCACCCTTACCTGCCCCCTTCCCTCAAGGACCCCAAAGCACAAATTCAGCCCTGGGGAAGGGCAGACGCTTCCCATGCTGTCTGCATGGAAAAACAAAGGCACCGCAAAGAGATGGGACCTGTACATGGTCGCACAGTATCAATGTAGGGGATAGAACCCAGGAGTCCTGGCTCCCTGCCTGTGCTTTAAACCCTTTCCCTTCCCTCACAGGACATGGGGAAGGAATGCTGTGGGTACAGCCAGAGCACCTAAACAGGTGCGAACTGCCCCACAGGTGGGTGAACAAGCCTCTGAACTTTGGCCCAGCCCCCTGCTCCTCCTCTTCTAGGCCCCTCTCACTGGCCAGGCCAGAAATCAGAGCCTAGGGGTGAGCATATTCCCCCCCACCCTTGTGCAGAAAAGACAAAAGTCAGCTGGGGGGCAGGGAGAAGTAGGACAAGACTCTGAAGGTGCCATGCCTAGGAATAAATCGGCCCTGGCTGCTGGGGTTTCTGTCTGTCGCTCTTCTGGCAGCACCCGCCCTCACCAGGTTGTTCTTTGTCTTGGCGACATTGGGGTCATCAGGGCCCAGGCGGCTCTCGTAGATCTCCAGTGCCCGTCCGTAGTAGTACTGAACTTCTTCTGCTTTGCCTTGGTTCTGGCACAGCAGCGCCAGATTATTCAGCTGCTTTGCCACGTCGGGGTGGAACCGGCCAAGCACCTGGGGTGTAGGGGTGACGCAGTGGGAAGTTATGGTTATGTTTTCTACAAAGCTCATGTGCCTCAGTTTCCCACATCTATACGGATGGGGGTAAAAGGATGCAGTTGTCTCTCAGAGCAAGCTCAAGGACACTGGCTGGGCATATGTCACCTACTTTGAATGGATCCTTAAAAAGGCTCCCTGAAGTCACCTCACATCACTGGAAAACTAGAGAAGACAACGGCAAACCCACTCACCAGGATGCTGATCCCCAGCAACCTTGGGGGGCGGAGAGCTCCTCTCTGCCTCTCAGCAGAGAAGCAATGCAGAGATTCTTCCCACCTCCCAGTCCTCCATGGGGGACAGGCTGGCTGTTGCAAGGAGCCTGGGCACTCCCAATTGGGGACAGACTGTGGGAGAGTGGCAGGCTCGCAGTAGGTTGCTGTAGTTCTGGGCTGACCCATGGCAAAGACATTACCTTTCTATCTCCGCACTGACCTGGGGATCCTCACCCTGGGCTCCAGGTGCCCCACAAACCCAATGGTTTGATGTTAGTGGGCATGCATTAACCCCCACAAAATGGACAAGTCTCCAACATGAGCCTGCCTCAGCTGGACTCCCTGGAAGAGCACAGGGTATGGTGCTAGGGGGGATGAGCCCCAGGGGGTCAGCCTCAGAAGGTGGGGAGGCCACATGACCTGCCATGGAGGAAGACTGAGATCCTCCAGGGTCTGGTGTGTCAAAGGGGTTCCTCCATGGGGGCATGGCCCCAAACCTGTGGATCTGAGATGGGGGTCAAAAAGCACCCTAGGGACTTCCCCAGCCCTGCACCCCACTCAGAGCATCCCCTGGTCTGCCCAGATTTCGCTGAACCATCTTGTCAACCCCCAACTGCACCTGCTGCCCTTTGACCCATGGCTGCACCCCATCACTGATCCCCAGCCTGTCCCTCCATTAATGCCTTCTCACTGACCTCCCCAGCCACTCTCACTTGTCAACTCTGCAGCCTGCAGCCACCTCCCACCCTGATCTGCAGCCTACCCCTCACAGCTGTCCCCCAGCCGCACCCCTCCTTTACCCCCCACCTTCTCACGGATCTCCAGCGCTCTCTTGCACAGCGGCTCAGCCTCTTTGTATTTGCCCCTCTTGCCATACAGCACAGCCAGGTTGTTCAGGGTGGCAGCCACCTGTGGAGGGAGTGGGTGTCATTGTCCACACAGCACAGCTGCCCTGGCATACCAGGGCACAGCTCCCACCCCCATGGGAGCTTCCAGTGCCTCTGGGATCCATCTGGGATAACAGTGACCTGACCCAACCACCTACAACTCCCAGCCCCTCTGCGCTAAGTCACTAGACACCACCCCAGCTAGGGATAAAGTCCTGGTTCCCAGCCCACTCTGCTCCAGCCACTACACCTCATTCACCACTGTGAGCTGGGGAAGAACCCCAGCATCATGGCCCCCAGCCCCCCCCCTTGGCACACTCACAGCAGGGTGGTCCTTGCCCAGGGTCTTCTCCCGGATGGCCAGAGCATCGTTGAGAAGATGAGCAGCTTCCTTGTACTTGTTCTGGTCCCTGTGGAGAGGGCAGGGGATTCCTGGTCAGACCCATGGGCATGCAGCCCTGGCCCTGAAGCACTGCCTGGGGCTAGGGAGCTTGCTAACCAAACCTAACAGTGATCCCCATTTTCAAGATTCACCCAGCCCTTGGGTCCCCATTGAGGTTACTACCAAGGCAGCCAGTCAGGGCCATGGGGGATGAGTACTGCCAGGAAGGGGGCCTCTCTGAGTCCACCCAAACTCCGGTCAGACTGGGCATCAGGTGGGGCTAGTTTTCACTTTCTGGTACCAGATCAGAGCTCAGGAACGTCGCTGGCCCCGGAAAAGACCTGGGGCACGAGCCCAGGCCACACTGGCCTGGGCCCGGTAATTCATTGGGCTCCTGCCGCCTCCAGCCTGGCCCCAGATCCCCAGCCAGTTTCAGGGCCAGGAGAGGCAGGCGCTGCTGTGGGTTTCCTGGCCTCAATGCCTGGCGAGGGCCAGGGCCCAGGCCGGGGGTGGGAGAGGTGAGCGCTGCGGAGGGCACCCCGGCCAGGGTCCCTGGTCCGGAACAGGGCGGCCCAGACACTCAAGGCACCGGTGCCAAGACTCAGGGCACGTGCCTCGTGTGCCAGGTGCCAGCAACACCCCTGTCAGAGGTGGTGCCCCTTAGAAGGGAAAGGCCCCATGACTCGTTCCCCACCTGTACACCAATGCCAGTATGTTGAGCATGGTGGCCACATCAGGGTGGTCATGTCCTGAGGTCTTCTCCAGGTCCTCCAGCGCCTGCTTGCAGAGTGGCACAGCCACCTCGTAGCGGCCCTGTGAGGCATACTGGATCACCAGGTTGTGCAGCGTGCGCAGCCGCGCTGGGATCTCATAGCCCCCGTGTTGGGCTGCAGCCTCCCCACTGCCAGGTGTTGGCCCTGAGAGGGAGAGAGGTAGTGAGGGCCAGTGGGCGGAGAACTGGCCCCACCCTGTGACGCTCACCTTGTCAGCCAGACAGCTCACCTTGGCCCTGGTCGTCCTCACTGGGGAACAGATCATCCAGTGAGTCTTTTGCTGCTTCTCCATTCTTCTCCTCCTGGGCAGGGAAAATGTGATCAGGGCTGGAGCAATCCCATGCCAGTCAGGGGAGCACCTGAGTGCCCAGCCCCACCCTGCCACTGTCACCACTAGACCCCTCAGAAAGAACCCAGGAATCCAAGCCCCCTGGCCCCAGAGCACACACCGATGGGGAGACGTCATCATCGAACTTCTTGATCTGGTTCATGAACTCCAGGTGTTTCTTTTCCTCCTCGAGCTGTGCAACGGCCTGCTCGCTGCGCTGCAGCTTCTGCTGGGTGCCCGCCAACTCATCCCGCAGCCACTGGTTCTCTTGCACCAGGCGCCGCACCTGGGCCCGCAGCTTCTGCTTCTCTGACTCAACCGTGCTCAGGTGGCTTGACAGAGCGATGATCACCTGGGGTGATAAGAGATGGAGACTAACACTCTGGAACCCCCTGCCTCCCATAGCCCTCCCCTTGCCACCTGCTGTGCTCCCCACAGCCACAGTTCTCCTCTTGCCCTCCTGGCAACTACTGTGCCATGACTCCCACCTGACAGACACCCACTTCTCTCCACCCACCGCAATCTCCCTGTGGCTCCCAGCCTCCACGCCCTTCATGCGTCTTGCCTTCAGATGCCATGTCCCAACAGGAATCCCTTGCTCTCCTCCGCCCCACAGGTTCTGCTGCCCCCTACTGCCCTTTCCAACCTCACAGTTCCACAACTCCCCAGACACCACCCACAGGCCACATCTGCCCCAGGGGGTGGGGGAAGGGTCGCTCGCCCTTTTCAGAGAGAAGTGCGGCTTTGGGGTCATGCCACCAGTAACCGATCTGAGAACAGAATCCAGGAGTCCTGGCTCTCAAGGCCCCCAGCCCCAACCACTGGACCCAATTCACCCCCCAGAGCTTAGGAGGGACATGAGGCTCCACGCTGGCCTCACCTGAGCCTCCCCCAGTCCCAGCTCAATGGCGTCCAGGGACTTGCGCAACAGGCTGGACTTCTCCTGCACAGCGCTGTCGTCAGGCGGCTTGTCCAGGCAGCTGGTGGTGCCCAGCAGGGTGGCGAGGATGGAGTGGTGCTCGCTGCGCAGCGTCTCCAGGCCCTGGATCACTGCCTTGGTGCCTAGCACGATCTCATCCTGGCTCAGCTTCTCCTCGGGGGGGTACACCATGGTTGCCATGACCTGGATCCTGTGAGGACAGGCTATGAGACAGAGACCTGGCACTACTGCTCACAGCACCCGCCCCGGGCGGACCAGTTCAGGGCCTCAGCCCCACTACTGCTCACAACAGAACCCAGGAGTCCTGGCTCCCAGCCACGTGGGAGATGCTGGGGGAGAGCTGATCAGGGGAAGGGCACATGGACTCCTCATCTCCCCAAAACGACCCGATTCCCCATGCCGCAGTGCCAGCCTCCCCCAGCAGGGGGCCAGCGGCCGGACCACACGACGCAATGCGGTGCGGATCCCGCACAGCCAGCGGCTCCGGCCCCCCCCGGGTCCTGGGAGACAGAGACCCCCCCGCCCGCCCCCCATTGCCCCTCACCCCAAAGAGGGCCCCAGTGCACCTTGAAAGTGCCGCTCACCCCACTGCTCCCTGCACCTCTCCCACTCCCTGCCGCATCCTGCACCCCCATCCCAGTGCACCTTCCTCCACCCCCAAATCCCCCTCCACACCCCAGGGTTACTCTGCGGGTACCGGGGAGCGAACCCATCCCCTCCCCTGCCGACCCTGCAGCTGCCTCACGACGTGACCCCCCCACGACCTGCACCCTGGGCAATTCCCCCCCGCGTCCTTCACCCGGCCCGGCTCGCCCGGCCTCAGTCCGCAGCGCGCCCCCGCGCCGCTGCCCCCCTCGCTCCGCCTCCCCTGCGCCCGGGGGGCCTCGGCACCGACCGGCCAGCCACGTCCGCGGCCCCCGCCAAGCCTGCCCGAGTCCCGCCCGGTCCTGCCGCCGCGGCCATTCCAGATGTGGAGGACGCCCTCCCCCCACACCAGCTGGCTCCAGCCGTGCCAGATGTGGAGGAAGCCCCCACATCCCCGGGACCAGCCATTCCAGATGTGAAGGACGGGGACCCCCCATCAGAACCCCACCCACGCCCCCGGGAGCAGCTTTTCCAGATGTGACGGACCCCTCCCCCCGCACCAGCGCTCGGGACCAGTCCAGATGTTCACGACAGGGCCGCCCTCTCGCCCAAGGCCATTCCAGATGTGGCGGACTCCTGTCAATACTCCCCAGATGTGAAGTAACCCACCTCGGTAGCCCCACGGCCACCCGGGGCCAGCCCAGATGTAGGGTGACCCCCACACCTTCCCGGGACACTCCCGGGGTGCAGTGGCCCCCCCATACTCCCGTACCGCTGGGTTCCTTCCTGACGAGGCGACCCCCCCAAAGGACTCAGGGCCGGTCCAGATGTGGTGTAATCCCCCATGCCCAGGGCTAGTCCAGACACCCGCCGCCCCACAGCCGGGGGGACCCTTCCAGCCGAGAAAGGAACAAACCCCCGCCGTCCCGCACGGGGTCATTCCAGATGTGGTGTCCGCTCCAGCCCCCCCCACCATTCCAGCTGTGCCCCCTCCCCCAGCTCCCCGCTAGACCCAGCGCCCGCCAGCCCCTCCCCCCGCACACACCTGAGCCCTCCCCCACGCCGCCCCGCCCTTACCTGCCTCAGGCCCCGCCCCCCGCCGCTCGCGGGCCGCTGCCGGACTCAGCCGAGAACTGCCGCTGCCGCCAGCCCCATCCCGCCCAGCCGCCACCCAGCAGCCCCCGCGGCCAGCTCACGTGACACCCGCCAGCCCCACCGCCGTAAAGGGGAAGCGGCCTCGGCTGAGATTTAATGACCGGCGGGCAGAAAGTCAGACCCTTAAAGGGGATGTGCGGGGCGTTAAAGGGGAGGCGGCCCCTTGGAACTGGAATCCTGGGGACTCCCCCGGCGAGCGGAGGGGAGCAGGGCCTAGTGGTTAGAGCAGGTTACTCCTGTGGGTTCACCCCACATGGCATGACTGGCTGCGTGCCCCAGGGGCTGGAGCCTAGCGCCCACCCCACAGTGCCATGGTCTGGGAACTGAGCCAGTCAGCCAGTCCCAGTCCCAGTCATACCATACCAGCCTCCAGCCCCATCTCCAGCCCTGCACACAGCTCACTGGGCCAGTGCACTCCTTGGTCTCTACCCCACTCCTGGGCCAGCTCTTGGCCCCTCTCCATTTGAATCAGGCAGCTTCCTCATCTGTGCTGCCTGGGCAGGGGTGTGGGGGGGAAGTGGTGTCCCTGACAGCAAATTGCCAACAGCAGCCCTGCACTGCCCCCTGCAGCAGCATGCTCAGTGTGGACAGAATCTATCCAGAATGTAGCTGTGACGTCTTTAGCAAGTTCACAGGCACAAACTGCAAGTCTTCAGAGGTTTAGAACTTGGCCAAAGTTGGGCAGATGTTCAAGGGACTTACCAGTGCCACACACACCCATACTGGGCCAGGCACAGGTCTCACAAATGCCATATATGCTGAGAAAGCTGCACCCAGCACCTGCTCTGTCTATACAGTCATGGGTTGCAAGGGCCTGTTCTGCCACAGCACGTTTGTCCACTCTGCTCCCACATGCCAGGATCCGGTTGTGTGCACAAATAAGCTTAGATCCTAGCCTCTGGCTGTAGCAGCAGTGTTGGCTCACCCAGCAGTCTTTACAGAGCTAGCTATCAATGGCAAAAGCAGTTCTTGTGCCAGAGCTGTACAGCAGCTGCTAAATAGCATGTCTTTCTGTCAGCCTCATTCCACATGCTGGGGGCTAATGTGATGGTAGAATGAGCCTGGCTGCAGGCTTCAAAGTGTCAGCCCCTAGGCCTAGCTAGTACCAATGATGGGCTGAGAGCTGGGACAACCCAGGCTCCAGCAGCTTCATAGGTGCTTTTCCATACAAGGCTCAGCATGCTGTGGCAAGGGGTGGAATGCCAACGTATGGCAGGAAGGGCATGCTCTCTCCAGCCTGGAGAAGTCTCTGGCTCAGAAGCAAGCACTGTCCCTCAGCTGCAGTTCTTCACTGCAGTCAGTGTTTGAGCAGTCCTGGACCACAGTTGAGGACCAGTCTGTCCTGTCTCCCTCACAGAAATACCTCATGACACAGCAGCCCTAAGACAACAGGAAGGAGCAGGGGCTGATCCCCAGGAACTGCCTAATGGGATCCAGCAAGAGGATGGTGCTTGAACGGTGCATGTCTAACATGGAGGGATGGAAAGAGCACCAGGGCCATTTCACTGAGGAAGGGCAGAATGCTGATACAAGGGGTGATGTGGTGCACTAGCACCCATTAGCTTGAAATAGTAATAGCAGCCAAATGCCTGGCTTCCATCTTTAGAAGGTTGACAGGTTCATTCAAAGCTTTCCACATCCTCTTCTCTCCAGAGTGGCTCCAGCACCAGGGGAATGGACTTCTTCAAATGGCAGACTCCTGTGAGCATATGTCCATTGGGGTCTGAGATACAGCAGTGCATAAAGTACATCATGCACTGCACTCTAACACTTGCATCTGACCTGTGTTAGCTGACTTGCTCACAGGGCTCCAGCTGAATCGAAACCAGTAGTCCTGGCTCCCAGACCTACTTTAATCCTTGGCCCACAGACTGGGGAGTCCCTTAGCAGTTTCAGATGAATGGACATCAAGCGATACTGCTACTCAAATAAACAATGCCTTTTAAGAAATAACCACAGTTTATTTAATGAAAAAAATCCAAAAAAAGTGGGGACAGCTCCCCTTGTAAAATGTGTCAAATACAACAGAGGGTCTCTCCCCAACCCTGGACAATGATCCCAATGTGGACGGTGTGCACAAACCAAACGGGAGAGTCACGCACTTACACAAACCATGAGGCCAGGTATGCGTGCCCTGTGTGCCCAGAAGACCCCACACATAGGGACAATAGGGAGATTGAGATGCCCAACCATCTATGCCCTGAGGGCTAGACAAGGCCCTTTTAGACCCTTGTGCATTGGATCAGAGTCCTGCTGGGTGCTTGGTTGGCTTCAGCGTGAAGTCAGAGCGCCTTGGGGCTGCACACAGGTGTTCCTGGAGTGCTCTAATAGCAATAATTAGAGGGGGGAGCAGACAGAGGGTTATCCACCACTGTTCACAGAATTTGGGACAGCCTACAATGCCCTGACAGCACTGGCTGTGAAAATGTGTGTTGGGCTCATGAGGACTGTGGGTGCATCACTGGAAGGCAGCTCCTTCCATCCCCACGTCCCAGCTCGGCCCAGCCTGACGGGACACTGGAGCTTCTGCTGAGAACCCAGGACCTTTGTGGTGCCCTTAACCCTAGCCTAGCGCTCCTGCCTGGGAGAGGACCTGCCCTTGGCCCACTCATAGCCCATAGGGTGACAGCACCCAACAATACCAGTGGGGCCAAGTCCCAACCCTAGACCAGAAGCAGCTGCAAGGCTTGGAGCCCAGAGGAACAGGGAGCCCAGGGTAGAGCTGGCTGCAGCTGTTTGTGCTTGGTAGACACTGCAAAGGGGAGCCAGGCTGCAGCAAGTGAGGGGCCCTGGCTAGGGCAGACCAGAGGATGCAGGGGACAGTCAGCAGGAACCAGCTGGTCTGATGGGGCTATTGTTGAGGCACCTACCTGTGCAGATTTGACACTGGACTTTCCAGCCCTACAGAGCTTACCTAGACTATCTGAGACCCAACAAGGCCCTGCTCTGCCCTGCCCAACTGAGTGACCCACGGCACAGGCAGTGCTGTCGCTGATACTCACTAGATCCATTCCCATCCCCATGCTATCGCTTGCAGCAACACCTGAAACAGCCACAGGGACTGTCCTGCAGCCTCCCTTTGAGCTCAGGGTTGGCAACGCAGTTACTCAGCCAGCAAGTAACTGGCTTTCTGGGAAGCTGGGCAGGCTTGTGGGTACTTCCTGCCACAGCCCTGTGACTGACCAGGCCAGAGGTCAATGGGAAATCCATGGAGTGCATACAGCATATGGTGTGAGAGGAGGCTCTGCCAGGCTAGTGGTGACACATCTGGCTTTACTGCTACCAGGGACTAGAGAAGAGTGTGGGGATTCTCCTGCACACTGCCTTTCAAGACCCCCCCCCCCCCCCCAAATGTGGGTGCCATGGGCTGAGACAGACTAGAGGTCCTTTCAGAGCTGGATCTGTGGCATGTGGCTCATTGCCAAGGCGGGCCTCGTTCATGATATCCCCACAGCCCAGGATGCAGCAGCAATTGGGATTTATTGGATCCTTTCTCAGTGCTGCCTGACTTGTACACACCCTTGGCTCCTATACACTTTGTCTCCCCATGCCACCCCCCCCCCCCGACTTGGGGAGAAAAGAGCAGAGTCACAGCAAGCCCAAACCAATGGAAAATTCAGCCCCTTAGCTGGCTGTGACTAGAGTAGAGGGATGAAATGCAGCCAGGAATGAAACTGCTATGGGATGGCCAGGTGCTGTTTCTCAGCTACCAACACTAAAGAACAGGGTGAGGTGACCAGTGCTGTGCAGGGCACATGGGCAGCTGGAGCTGGTACTGGGCCTGCTGCTGCTTCACTCTTGAAAGCACAGCTGTAGAATGAAGATATCCCACCCCCCACTACATGCACAGGATCTGTCTGCCATGCTCAGCACCATAATAACCCAGGCCAGCTCCATCCTTACTGAAGCAAGTGGGCCCCTGCACATAGCAGGCCTGGTGCTGGCCCCTGCTTAGGGCAGACACAGGCAGTTGCTGCAACTGGGAAGGACACCAGCTGAGGTATGACAGCAGACCCAGCCTGAGGCAGGGCAAAACTGAATAGGGCTGTAGGAAGGTGAAGCCTGACTGCTTTAGCTCAGGGCTTTACGGTCCTGAGGCACTTGGCTGAACGAGGGTGCATGTGAGGGGAAACTGATGTAGCAGGGATGAGCTTAAGCAAGTAGGTCTTAGCAAACAAGGAGGACCAACAGAAACAAACAAGGGGCCAGAGATGGCTACATACACAGCTGGCACTTTGAACACACCCCTGCCCCAGGCAGGCAAAGCAGACACCTCCCTTACCTCCAACCCACCCCCTCCAGCTCCTGCTTCATCAGCAGGGGTGTCTCCCTGTGGACATGAAGTCATTAGTGGCTGTAACAGGTGCCAAGAGCAGCATCATTGGCCAAGGCTCTCCCCTGCTACCAAAGGACAGGGGTCACGGGGCCTGGAGGGCTCATTGATTGCCTAGAGAAGGCAGCAGGCTGCATGGGAAGGGCCCTCCCCCAGTGCTCACACAGGCTGCCAGGCAGACAGGACCAGGGACCCAGCTAGTGTCTAGGCTGCTTGTGCTTTTGGAGTAGGGCTACAGAAGGGGCAGGATGTGAAACCCCAGGCTAAGCTGGAGCTAGGGGCCAGGCTAATATGCTAAGTATTTCTGGCCATTGCTGTTTAGAGAATCACGGATGGGAAGGGGGGAAGACGTCCCTCTCAGGAGAATTCAGTTCCTTAGGCCAAGCCTGTTGCAGGGGCTGGCTGGGGTCACACTCTGCTGGGCACTAGGATCCAGGGCGATGCAGTAAAGCAGTTAGTGGTAGCCGGAGACAAAGCTGGTGATGGGGAGGATGACAGCTTGGCACTGGGTTGCTTCCTCCTCCACCTCCTCCAGTGCAGAACATACTGACACCATTACACAAGGAGGGGGGGTGGAGCAGAAGAGGCTTCCCATGGGCTGAGAGGTGGACAGGCTGGTGGGCACTGTCACGCTGGCTTCGAGCCAAAGAGTCCGACGGGGAAGTGCTTGACGTGCGTAGGCCACTGCGCAGCCAGCTGGAAAAACTTGATGTCGCTCCACTCCACCCCATCGATGGACACTGCAAAGGAAGAAGGGCAGTCAGAACAGGGCTCAGCTCAGCACAGCACAGGGGTCAGTGGGGAGGCTCCTGGGCCTCTGCTGCCCCCACAGGATTTGAACAGACATTAGATAATTCCCACCAGCCTCTCAAACAACTAAACTGCTGCCCCACCCTAGAAGTGGCTGCATCCTCATGCTGGACAAAGCACCTCTGACAGGACCAGGGACCCAGCTAGTGTGAACAGCTGTCTCATCTCACAGTTGGCTTCATCTCAGCACTGCAAAGGGATCTCTGTCTAAATACCTCCGTGCCCCATGTGGCTGCATCTCAGCACCACGTAAGGGACCTCCAGAGAACTGGCTGCCTTGCCCCAGAACTGGCTGTACTGCTGTGACAGGCCTTACCTTTTAGCATGGTTTGCTGCTGCTTGGCAGAGCAGATGAGCCGGCTGATGCCCTCGATCACCTGACTCTTGGAATCCACTTCCTTCTCTTTGGGTTTCTTGCTCAGGAAGATGGTAGGGACTGGAATGAGAGGCAGGGAGCCCTCAGTTAGCACAGCAGCTAGCAGCTGTTAGTCAGCAATGCTGAGGGGAGAGCAGCTGGGCAAGAGGCAGGATATGGCAGGAACAGCACCTGTGAGTCTGTGGGACACACCTGTAACTTATGCTCAGTGACCAGCCCCATCCCATGTGTGTGTGTTGGGATAGATGGAGCAATCAGCAGCCATGGTGCTAGGAAGGTTAGAGGGAGAGAGCACCCAGCTGGGTGCAAATCAAGCACTGGTTGTTGGAAGTATCATGGGTCCCTGTGCTCCACCCCACGTCTCTGGAGCCCAGCTGGGTGCTACTGAGTCACAGAGGCAGCAATGTGCAGCTCACGCTAGGAGTGGCAGAGCCAGAAATGGATCCAAGAGCCATGTGCACTGCCATGTGTTTCCTAGGGCTAACTCAGACCTGGCTCTGAGCAGAGGATAACAGCTGGAGGCTGGATACTTTGGGGTGGGCAGGAAGCTCCAGAGATGGGCTGGAAGCTGGAATTGGCTCAAGGGACCTCACCTGACCCCCTCTGCTGAGTTCCACTCTCAGGAAGATCCTTCACTGCAGAACAAAGAGTATGCCACTTTCCTGGGCTAGACCTGGCCAGGGAGCTGGTGGCCCAGCCTCCCTCTGCCAGGAAGACTGCAAAGTGAGAACCGGCTCTGGGTGTCATACCAGCACTGAGCTCTAGGGCCCCAAGGAGAGAGATGCTGGGAGAGCCCCACAAAGTCACATGGCTGCAGACAACCCCCACACATCCCGTGGTTGTGGCCCCCTGTGAGTCAGTGATGGATATGGGGAAAGAACCCAGGAGACCCGGCCCCCAGTCTCCCCTCCTCACTACAATACAACTCCCTGGCCAAGGTGAGAGGGACATTTCAAGGCCCCATGGTAATTCAGTCAGCTGAGGGCCCAGCAAAGCCCCACTGGCCAAACCCCACTCCCTCTCCAGATCCACAGAGCTGTGGCCCATTTCCCAGGTTAGAAGGCTAGTGCCCTCTGCTGCTAGATAAGCCCAGGACTGAGGGTGGACTCAGATCCTGCGCAGGATGGGGAACAGTTATTCACCGAGGAACCAGGCCTGGACTGCAAACATCACACTGCAGGAGCTGTCCCCATCTCAGGGAACCTGGGGGTTCATCGGGTCGAGGACGGGAGCCCTACTGCAAACACTGATGCATGCAGAAGATGGATTAAATTGCACTTGAGATGGCAAGGTAGGAAGACCATTGGCTGAGCCCCCTGGGCCCAGCAAGCCACATGACAAAGCCAGGGCCCCCATGCCCAGCTGGCTTAATGCAGCAGTTTTCAGCCGTAGGGTTGGGACCCAGTCCTGGGTTGCAGACCCTCACGTCCTGGGTTGAGACACCCCCCTGCTGCCACTACCAAAAGACTGGAATGCATTCCTCAAAGATGTAATTATTGTGTCACAGGCATAAATGATTTTTTTTTCAACTGGGTCCTGAGGAAACCAGTTTGAAAACCACTGGGCTAGTGGACTAATGCCAGATGGGCCATTGTGACCCTCCAGTCTGACACTTGCATCGCCCAGCCCAGGGAACCCTGCCTCCAGCCCTTCAGTGTCTAGCGTGAGTTGAGCTTCTACAGAGATGCCCCTTCCAGATTGAGACACTCCATGTGCCAGAGAACCCACTATCTGCCCCCATCCTTGGGTCAAATCCCCCTCCCTGTTAAACACTGGCCCCTCAGTTCCAGGCTGAACATGCCCAGCACTACTTCTAGCTCTTGATTCTCACTTGGCCTGCACCTGTGACATTAGAGCTTTAGCTTATTCACATGAGTGAGAGGCAAGTCTGTCCTGGGGCATAAGCACCACTTTGTTCTTATGTGGCATCTGCACCCCTGCAGCTGCAGTGGCTCATTCAATAAGGTTCCCTGCTCTGGCCTCCTGGAAACACAGCCCCTCGGATCTGGCTGGGACACTCCCTCATCCAACCAAGAACTGCTCTCCAGCTGCCAGCTTCCCTTCCAGCACCTGCGCACAGGCGGCGCCCTCATGGCTCTTTGGAAGTGTGCTGCAGAGCAAATCCTTCCTCCCAGAAGGCCTGTGGCTCACAGCTACTGAGTGCCAACACTTTCCATGGGCGCCTCAGCCTATCCACTGAGTGTTCAGAATTCTTCTACCACCATAACTGGACAGGCCATAAGGAGAGACAATCCTAATCTCTTCCATCTAGCAGAGAAAGGCAGAAAGCAAGCAGGGTGTGGGAGCTGAAGCCAGACACATTCACGCCAGAAATAAAGCACCAACAGTCAGTACCAGGGAGTAACCCTTGGCACAAACTGCCAAAGCAAAGGCTGGATTTTCCACCTCTCTATCTCCATGGCTAGCCTGTTCCTTCCGGGGAGCCACTTCAGTCAAACCCAAACAACTGAACTGAATGCAGGGTGAATGGGTTGACATTCTCTGCTCTGTGGCACCCAGTAGGTCAGATGAGATGAACTAATGGTCCTGTCTGGCCCCAGCATCACAGTCTAGAAGCTCCTCCCCATGTAAGGCCTTATGCCCTGTGATCAAGTCTCCTTCAAATCTTCTCAGTCCACTGTCTTGCCATGGAGTATATTATGTATATTAGATTTCTTGCCAGCAGCCACAGTGACAAAAGCCAATATCCAGCATGAAGGAACAGGGGTTGTTTAGACAGACACCTCCCAGTGACACCTGCCCCCATCCCCAGTCAGCAGTTCTGGCAGCAAGGGGATGGCCAAAGGAGCACCATGTAATCAGGGGCTGGGAAGGATGTGGTAGTGGCAGAGCTGCCAGTAACGCAAGGAGTTGAGAGGAGGTGATGCGTTTGCAGTTGAGCCAGCAGCTTCTTGCAGCAGGAAGCAGAGCAAGCATGCAAACAGCAGCCCCATGCACACTGAGCCCACGGCAGCACATGGGCGTCCTGAGGACACGACCCCTGCCTCTTTCCACCCTTGGCATTTTTCATGGAAAACAGGAGCTGGCTGAGCCCCTAGTTGAGGCGGGACATTAGATGGGGCAGGCTCTGAGTTATTACAGAGAATTCTTTCTTGGGTGTCTGGCTAGTGAGTCTTGCCCCCATGCTCAGAGTTTACCTGATCACCATATTTGGCATTGGGAATGAATTTTCCCCCCAGGGCAGATTGGCAAAAGCTCTGGAGGCTTTTTTTGCCTTCCTTTGCAGCATGGGGCATTGCTCACTTGCTGTTGGACCCTCTGTACCTTAAAGTCTTCAAACCATGATTTGAGGATTTTATTAACTCAGTATAGGTTAAAGCAGTGGTTCCCAACCTGTGGTCCACAGACCCATGGGGGCCATAGAGATGTTACAGGGGGTCCACAGACATGCACCCCAGATGCAGCTGGAACCTGGTGGGGGTGCCACTGCTCTGTGGCAGGGACTGGCTTCCAGCAGTGGTGCTGCTGCTCCCCACTTGAAAAGGTTGGGAACCCCTGGGTTAGAGGCTTATTACAGGTCTGGGTGGGTGAGGTTCTGTGGCCTGCCTTGTGAAGGAGGTCAGACTAGATGATAATAGCTTGCAGGACTTATCTGGAGCAAAATGGGGGTCTGCAACCAACCAGGGACTAGCCAGTCTTCTGCCCTGAACACAGCCAAAGATCAGGCCAATTAGTGCCCATTACGGACACAACGCAGGATTTTTGGGTGGTTACTCCCCTGGGGCCAGACAAGAGCCAGCATGTCTAGAGATGAAAGGCCACAGAACTCACATTTGGGTGGGCCAACCTGCCTGCCTAATCCCTACACACTCCAGGGTCCTGTCACCCACCTTTCTTGTTTTTCTCTTTGGTGACAACTGTCATGGCCATGGTTCCTGAGGGCTGGCTCTCTGCGCCACTGGGCAGCCGTGACACTTGCACTGACCGGAACACACTCTTAAGGGTGTTCTTGGAGCTGGCGTCCCGCTTCTCGCCCTCCTTCCTCCGCTCCGTGGGCTGGGCGAGCCAGTAGTCCACCTGCAGGCCAATGACGTCACCATAGGAGCTGCTGGGGGGCCTGGGGAGAGTGGGGAAGCATCAGCAGCAGCAGGACAGAATAGCACTATCCACATTACAAGGATGGGAAAACTGAGGAACAGAAGGGCTCTGTTCGAGGGCTTACAAATGGTGGCAGGGCTGGAACAGAACCCAGGACTTCTGGCTCCTGGTCCCAGGTTACTGGGGGCCCAGGTGAGCAAATACATCTTAAATTGGATCCCAGACTCCTGGACTGACACCTCCTAGGGGACTCCAATGCCTCCTAAACAATAACTCATTAACCAATACCTCTGGGAGTGGGATCTTCTCCCACGAAAGCTCATGCAAAAAATAAATCTGTTAGTCTTCAAGTGCCACACAACTCCTTGTGGTTTTTTCACTGGACTAGACTAACACGGCTATCCATTTTAAAATTGACAAGTGAACACCAGCCTGCTTTACAGGGGACACAAGACACACGCAGGTAGTATGATTCAGCCCACAATGCAGTACAGAACCTAGATCTCTTACTCTAACCCACTAGATCCCACATGCTTCCTGGAGCCAGGGACACAATCCAGGAGTCCTGACTTCCTGTGTCCTTGCTTTAAGCACTGACTCAAAGTCTACCCCAGATGTGGGATGTAATGTGACTGCCCCACCCTCCATGGGTGCACTGGCCCGTTGAGGGCACACAGCAAGAAGGCACCTGGCCCCCTGGTAGCTACAGGAGCTAGACAGCCCTAACACTAGGATGGCAGGGGTTAATACTTCGCATGTGCCCCCAAGGGAAGGAATGCAGCAAAAGGCACAGAGCCACTTGAATGGGACAGCCGTGCATATAATCAAGCACCAGGATGCCAGGTCCCCGGAGCTGCTGACTCACTGCGTGGCTAAGCTTGTCCTTTCCTCCCCATCTGGAACAGGGCAAATATTATTTATGAGCTCTATGGGAGGCCCAGTCACAGCCCCCACTATGCTAGGCTCTGCACACACAGGCTGATCGGTCCCCTGTTCGTTGGCCATGGGGCTGATGGCCCAGGCTGCCTCACCCGACGACAGCAAGCCCACTGCTCATGGATGGTGAGGATGGGGGAGTGGCGCAGACATCCTTCGCTAGGCCAGAGGAAGAGGGCGGGGATGTGGAGGGGACAGTCAGGCTGACCACTGGCATGTCATCTCCTTCTCCTGCAGAGGGAGCAGAGTGGGAGGGTGGGGTGAGGCAGGGTCCTTGCCATAGGAAGCAGCCAAATTACTCAGACACATTTCTCCACAGGAAGCCTCCAGACCACACCCCGGCCTCCCTAGAGGTGCTTCCCCCAACCCACGTGCACTTTGGCCTTCCCACAGGGTAGGTAGCAAGCCTGGTGCTCTCCTCTTCCCAGGTGTCTTATCTCTGGCTCTGCCCTAGTCAGTGCTGGTCCAGACCCTACTGCAGGTGTTTCAGCAGGGCACCTCCTTGCTCTGCTGGACTAGTGGGAGATGAGCCTAATGCTGCTGCTGCTGCCAGCCACCCCATCACTGCCATGGTGTGAGAGTTCCCAGGCCCTGCTTAGCATGGGTCCTCTGGGTGGGCATGCTGCGTCTGGAGGGTGCCAGGCTAATGGCATCCTGAGCCATAGGGCACCATTGCCTACCTGTGCTGCAGGTTCCCCAGCCCAAAGACTGGAGGTCAGGCACTCCTTTAAGGAGGCACTAACCTCTTCCATTGTGTCATCTCCCTACATGCTGGCCCAAACAGATTCAACCCCACCCTGCCCCTGCTGGGATCTGGCCATCACTGCCTGCTCAGCCCCACTCATGCTGTGGGACAAGAGGGGAACAAGCCACAGAGCAGCCTGGAGCTGGGAGAATCCCAGAAATAGACCCTGTCACTTGGACCCTCCTTCCACACACTTCAGCTGCAGGAGGGGGAAAGAAAAAGTCAGCCCCAGTTTTACAGGACTGATAGTGGGACACACAAGGTGCCCATCCCCTGATGTTGGGCTGTGGGGCAAGCCAAGGTTAGACAGGGCTGAGGACAGGGCAGGGAGGGTCTCTCAGCTTGGGCCCCAGAACCTCAGCCTGCCTTTACCAAATGGTGTTCCTGGCCCTGCTGGCTGCAGAGGGAACCCTGGCCCAGCCCAATCCTGCACAAAACTCAAGAGTGACTCAGGGATGTGGGAACTGTGCGACCAACCCCTGCCATGACACCAGCTGGCCTGGCCTCACAGGTACCTACCTGTGGCTGCCGGGGAATCCTCAATGAGGCCCACTTTAACCACCTGCATTGGAGAGAGAGATCAGTAACTCAGGCTGCGCTGGAAAACACCACCACCAGACCTTTCCAGGGGAACCATGCGAGCCTCTCCTCATGGAGAGAGACTTGGCTCATTTACAGCCATAGGGCCAAGGCTGCTGCTAATCCTTCCGGCTCCTGGAGGGGCTCTTACCCCAACACATGCTCCACAAACTCCATGCAGAAAGCCAGGTGGGTGGGACCTCCCATGACCCTGGCATCAGGGCTGCTCCAGGCCAAGCTGCTGGCAGGGTAAAATCAAGTGGGGGACTCTCAACCCTGGCTGGAAGCCCAGCACCCACAGCAGTGCTCAGAGCCCCTGTCATTATAGTGCTTTAAGACTGGTCACTAGTGACTCCACCAGGCACCAGTGGCTGCCCCCTGCCCCCAAGTCCTTTTGCTCAGAGCATCACCGAACAAGATGCCCAAAGTGACACTATTGAGTGCTGCTATAGGTAGAGCAGAAGCACTGACCCATTTTACAGATGGGGAAACTGAGGCACAGTGTGGGCAGTGAGTTGCCCAAGGCACCCAGCAAAGCAATGGCAGAGCTGGGAACAGAACTCAGGATTCCTCACTTCCAGTCTAGATCGCTGCCTGCTAAGCATCAGCAAAGGGCTGGAAGCACTAACTCCAGACCTCCAAGAAGGCTTGTGCAGGGAAAGAGGCAGCAGAAGGGCCCTGACTACTGCTCATGACACCAGAAGTTAAAGAGGTTTAACCCTTGCAGGCCCAAGCCTGGCGCTTCTCTCCCTGGGCAGCATGGAGGCCCTTGGTTTCTGCCAGCCTGGCTCAAAGCATGGCAAACTCGCAGTCAGCAACCCCAGTGCTTTATGGGGAGAAGGGGTTCTAGCCCATGAGTCGCACTGCATTCCCAGCCCAGCAGGCTGACAGTGCCCCCCTGGTGTCCAGCATAAGTCTGGGGCACAGCACCACAATCCCTTCTGGGACCCCACAGTGGTGTTGGCATGCCTTGGAGAGCCCTGCTGGAGAGGTTTTGCCCTCTTGGATCCCCTGACAGCAGAGGAAGCCACATGGATAGAGACCTGGAGGAGCACTGAATCTATTTACCATGGTGGGGATCAAACCCCAGGAAGCAGTGACTGACCCAGAGCTGGGGGCACAGATTCCAGCCTGCTCCCACCCTGATGCTGTGCCCAACCCAGGCCCCACAGGGAGAGCTGGATGCCCAAGTGGGGCAGCCTTACCCCAATGAAAGGGATGAACTTCTGATAGGAATCTTCGTCTGGGCTGTGGGGAGAGGAGACAGCTGTTAAGGCCTGATGAGGGAGGGGATGGTTAGGCTGGGAACAGGGCCTCCTGAATACCCTGCCCTGGATGCACAAAAGGAGCAAGGTGCCCGAAGCTGACTGGGCTGAACGACACTCCCCTTGTGGTACTGACAGTGCTCACAGCAAGGCTCCCAGGAGAGGCAGGTAAGTTCCCATGACCAGTGCTGGGATACAATGGGAAATGGCACTACAGGAATTCATCCAGATTTGGGGCAGCTTTGAGAGGTGGAAACCAGGCAAGCAACAGAAAGTGGAAGTGATGCGCCCAAGGTCAAAAACTGAACAGTGGCACAGCCAGGATGAGAAGCCAGGAGTGCCAGCTTCCAGTCTCTGTGCCTCTTCCCACCCCCAGAATGGGGTGCAGAACACAGGAGTCCCAGTTCCAGTCCCCTTTGCTAAGCCAACAGAAGGGGCTTCTGGGTGCCCTGCAACATGCATCCAGCCCCCGATGCAGGAAGGTCACCCAGGCAGCACTTACAACTTATGTTTGCAAGTCAGCATGGCCTCAGCCACAGGCAGCTGGTGAGTCACACTGGCTCCAGCCACATACTGCATGATGCGGCCCACAACATCGAATGGCTCTGGGACAAAGGAGAGAGGGCGGGATGAGTAGCAATCCTACTGGATCCTGCTTCCTGCACAGCAGAGCTAGGGTTCCCCCACTAGCTGAGGCACAGCCAGGGAGAGGGATGCTCTTGTTTGCAGATTGGGGAGGATTCTGGCCCAGTGAGGATGGTTGTGGGAGAAGCAAGGTGGCTAGGCCATGGCTTTGCTGCAAAGCTGGATCTTATGACTCAGACTCTAAGGTCAGAAGCGACCAATATGATCATCTAGTCTGACCTCCTGTATCATGCAGGCCACAAAAGCTCACCCACCCACTCCTATCCTATGACTGAGTTATTAAAATCTTCAAAGCATGATTTAATGGCTTTAAGATACAGAGAATCCATCAACAAGTGAGCCATGTCCCATACTATGGAGGAACGTGAAAACCCCCCAGAGCTCTAGTTAACACGCCCTGGGGGAAAATTCCCTCTCAACCCCAAATATGGCGATCAGTTAAACCCTGAGCATGTGGCAAGACTCAGTCAGTCAGTCACCCAAGAAAGAATTATCTGTAATAACTCAGAATCCACCTCCCTTCTCAGGTCACTGGCATACTCACCACCAGTCGTCAAAACTCAGTCTATTGCCAAACTAGGCCATCCCATCATATCATCCCCTCCATAAATTTACTGAGCTCAGTTTTGAAGGCAGTTATCTTTTTTGCCCTCACAGCTCACCTTGGAAAGTTAGTTCAGAACTTTACACCTCTAATAGTTAGAAATCTGTCTCTAAATTCAAGTCTAAATTTCCTAATAAACAGTTTTTATCCATGTTTTCTTGTGTGCTGCAGTAAGAAGGGTGATGGGCACATTCTCACCCCCTCCCTCACTGCACAACATGCTGAAGCTGTGATCTTTGGTGCTGGGGCAGGGCAGTGGTCAGATCAGGCCTCAGGAAGGAACCATCCAGCCCAGCTCTCACAGACAGAACCACCACAGCCCAAGAGTCTAAGCTGCATAGTGGGTACCCTGCCCCACTCCATGGACCTTGCACAGCTCTGGGTGCTCTCTCAATAGCCCTCAGGGAACGGCGACCCAACTCCTCCCTGTCCAATCTGGGAGGACATAGACATGGCACTGCTCTGGCCTCTCACCGGTCCCAGGAGGCTCGCTTCTGCTGAACAGCTCCCTCCAGGTGGAGTCCAGGAATGTGCAGCTGTACCTGCTGTCCACCGAGCCCATGTACTTGGCTACGGGGTGGGAACCTGTGGAAGAAAGGCATGGGGGGGGTTAGTCGAGTGCCCTGTAGGGGGTTCTTTAACTGTGCACTACAGCACCCCACACCCTGGGGGGAGATGGGGGTTGGATTTTAGCCAGCTGCTTCCGAGTGGATGGACAGCACAGCATCCCTGACAGCCCCAGGGAGGCTGTTACCCTGTCCCTCTGAACTCAGCCTTGGGACCAAAAAAGCAATGGTCTTGCTGTCCTCTGACCACCCCTCACCCCAATTGCTGCAGGAGGCAGCCTACTAGAGCTCAATCCACCAGCCAGGCTGGCTCTTAGCACAGCCTCCAGGAGCACTCACTCTAATGTCAGGTGGGCGCGTCAGCCTGGGCTTTGCTCAGGAGCCCTTCTGTGCACCTTGTGGCCTAGCCACACTAACAGGGAGAGGCTGGAGGAAACCCAATCCAGACAGCTGCCCTCTAGCTGAAGGGGCTCAAGCCCGCTGATCAGGTAGGCAGGGTGTGGGCAAAGGCACCCACCCAGTGGGACGATGAGGAAGCGCATGTAGTTGAGCCAGTCTGAGGTCTTGTTTGCCAGCTGCTTCACGAAGAACCGGAGGATGGCGCTGAGGTAGCTCTGTCCCCCTACAGCCACCACCTTCACAGGCCGTGGCACTGCTGAATTACAGTTGCAGCTGGAAAGGAAAGAAGCATGAGAATGCTGGGAGGGCACAATGGCTTAAACACGCTAGACGGGGAACTTGCACCTGGCACTGATGTGACCAACTCTGGGCTGGGGTTGTCTATGCAGCCGCCACTGGGGAGGGAGCCAGGGGCTGTTTATATAGCAGGAGTGGCCACACTTATGGAACTCAAGAGCGACACAATTTGATTATTAAACCTTCAGGAGCCGCAGAGGCCTATAGTCATGTACTTTTACCTACTCCACCAATTACTAAGTTTAAAATTCATTGCACACTTTAATTTTAATGTAAAAAGAGGACAAATATCAATCCTACTAATATCAGATTCTAATAATTACTTAAGGTTACCATGAAAATTAGGCCTATATAGTAAAATCTTAGCTGCTGCTTGATGTAGAAGACTGCAGGCTAGTGGCGAGTTTTTTTAAATCCAGACCATGCCACACTTTTCCCCACCGTTCCAATCCCCTCCTGAACTCCTAGGCTGGGGCTGCTTTCCTAAACTGATTTGCTGATGTTTTTCCAGGAGCCACAATTTTTCATTTAAGAGCCATATGTGGCTCCCGAGCCACAGTTGGCCGTGCCTGTTATGTAGGGACCCCTTACCCTGTTCTGATATTGGATGGGGGGCTGTTTATACAGGAATCCCTCACCAGCAAGAGCAATGGGAACTGAAGACAGTCAGGCCTCTCCCATACACAGTGGTAGGGATGCCACCCCCCAAGTACAGGCATCAACAGCTGCTGTTCCTGCCAGGCACCAAGTCACTGCTGATGCTGCTGTGCCCAGCTTGGAATTACGCCACATTACAAACACCACTAGGGGGCACCAGAGAAGCACAAACCCAGGCAAAGAAAGGCGCTACAGAAGAGTTTTGGGGCAGCCTGTCTGCAGGCCACAGAAGGGACCGTGTAGGTGCTACAGGGCACTGTGAAGAACCCTTCCGGCTATGTCATCTGAGGCCCCAGCTCAAGGCCCCTCCCTGCATTTCTCTAGCATTGCCCTCCTGCTCCCTTTGCAAGGGCCTTCTCCTCTGCAACTCCATCCTGTCTCACACTGTAATCTGAAAGTGCCTCCCCCTCCTTCTGGCACAGACCTCTGGCTCGCTCCCTTCTCTTAACTCTGCAAAGCATTGAGGTGCAGTTCAATGGGCAGGCGCCCAGCAGAACAATGCTACCACTTCCTCTGGAAAGTAAATGGCCACAGGCATTGCCAGCTAGCCTCCATGCCATCAGTGTGCACATTCTCCTTCGTGGGGCCACCGGACACAAGGCCTGGACACTTGTATGAGAGCAGGGAAGCAATTTTGTTGGGAGCTGCGACCTAGTGACGCACCATGGATTCTATGGCAGCCCGTGATAGCTGGAACTGAGCTAGATGGCTCAGGAGGCCCTTTTAGTCCTAGGCCTAAATGTACAGAGGGCAGGGATGCTCCAAGAGCACAGGTTAGCCTTCCCAGAGCAAGGTACCTGGGCTCCAGGTTCCCCTTTAGGTGCAGGTGATCTGCTAAGGGGACCAATGGGCTTCCAGCCTTTCTTGCATTTTTCTGATCTACCAGACTGATTTGCTTTCAGCACTCCTCCCTGCAGGATATGATGCACCAGAGCAGGGTGGCAGGCATGGGTGGGAGGGAGAAAAAAAACAACACAAAAAAAACCACCTTTCATTTATCTGCTTCAAAAGAAAGTCAGGTCTGAGCGTTTTCCTGAGGTCTCCTCAGACATGCCAGAGAGGTGGACTAGGAGCTCACTCCTCTTTGGTGACAGGGGGGAATGAAATTGTTAAAGACCATTTCCTCCCAACTCTCTGTAGGGCAGTGGACTCCACACTCTTTTGCCAACACCCTCGTTACTCCAGTCTGAACACGCTCATGCCCCTCTAGCTCGGGCTGGGAGCAGGGTCACAGTCAAGGCCAGGGCAGCAGGACCTCCCAGCTAGGTGTCCCTACTCTCAGCCCTCCACAGCAGAACAGTGAGGTTTCCAAGCTGGGAGTCCTGGGGTACTGGGGGCTCCCTGCCCTCCCACCCCCTACAACATACCTTCCCACCTCACCAAGGGGGTGCACCCTACACTTTGAAGACCTCCTCTGTAGAGCATCTAAGTTCCATATGTCACTACCTGTCCTAGCTGTCTCGCTCAACGTGCCCCTTTTTTGGTACTCAGATCGTTAATTATATCACTGGTTCTCCAAGTGTCTGGGGAGTTCCTGAAGAGAGCCAGGGAAATGGCACTGAGAGTAAGACACGTTCTGACTTGGTTTTTAAGGGAAATCTTTCATTCCCTTCTACATCTTAAATAAGCCCCAAGCTCCCATCCCAGCCGTGCAGGTCCATTCAAAGATGAATGGCTCTGAAAGTTACAGTCAGCTCATTTGAAAATAACCCAAGGGAACAGACAGACAGTGTAGTGAGCAGACAGACTGGCAGAAAGAGTGGCTAAGAATAGTCCGGATGCATCTCCAGCCAGCTGCTGAGTCACAGACACAGAGGTCACTGAAGGGCCTTCGGACCTGCAATGCTGACAGCATCTGAGGAGTGCCCTTGGCTTTGAGGAAGCGGCCCAGTGGCAGATCTGCTGGCAAGGCAGAACTGAACGGGGGAATAGTGGTGATTGCAGACTATAGGCAAGGCCTTGGCAGCTCCACTCGTGAACAAAACAGGTTGAAATTAGCTCCTTTGAAATCATTTACATCAGTGGTTCCCAATCTGGGGCTGGGGACCCCCAGGGGTCTGTGGACATGTTTCAGGGGGTCCACGGAGCATCTCCCTACTGGGGCTGGAATCCAGCTGCAGCCCCAATGCTCCCCACAAGGACTGCCTCTCCTTGCCTGTGGTCAGATCCCGGCAGGGGGGTGGGGCTGTGGCAGCTCCCCAGCAGGGGCAAGGGCAGGGGGACATGGCTGCCATGGCTCGGCTCCCCACTGGCGCAGGATGTGGCATGGCAGCGCCACTCACTGACTGACCCAGTGGTGCCACCAAAGTGGTGCAGGCCAAAGTCTGCCTGCATGGGCTAGATTACATAATCAGCCAGGGGGGTGGGGAGGGGCGCACAGTTTTTTTTTTTAAAAAAGGGGGTCTCCAGTTTGAAAAAGGTTGGGAGCCACTGATTTACATGAAATGCTGTAACACTTGGAGCAATATACAAGAGAGCCACAGACGAAACAGAGGACACTCCTGCTGTCTTTTTCTTGAACTACGAACTAAGTGTCTTAAACGTCTGTGGCAGCCCTCACCCTGCAGGCCTCTGATACACTGTAAACCACATCAGTACTGGAGTGCAGGCTTTCTGGGGTGGAACACAGCAACTGTTATATAGAGAGAGTTCACCTAGCAAGGAAATGCAGCCACTACTAGAGAGATCAGGGATGGCAGGGGTGAGGGGTGAGGTATTCAGCAAATACTTGCCCAGCAATGAAATATCTTGCTCCTGGCTGAAATGCAATCAGCTCTGATGTGGAACACAGCAGCTGTTAGACAGCTTAGAGCTCTCAGCCAGGGGTATGTGTACCTCTGGAAGTACACAGAGGTCTTCCGGAAGTTACGTCTATCATCAAGATATTGTCTAGTTTTACAACAGGTGACATAATCAGCACTGACAAAGTCTATACTGGGGTCTGCAACCTGCAGCTTTGGAGCCACATGTGGCTCTTTGGTGTCCTACTTGTGGCACTGGGCTCTGGGCCCCAGGCCCTCTCCCCACCACTGGGGGATCCTGTAGACAGCCCTCATGCCAGGCTCTGGGCTCCTCACCACCACTAAGGGACCCTGAGGGGAGCATGCTCCTGGTTTCAGGCCCTCTTCCCACCAGGGAATCTTGCAGCATGCGCCCTGGCTCAGCTCCCTCCACCAGGAGGCTACATTCATTGTAGCTCTCAGAACACTTGGTTATAGAAGGAATTCTTAAAAATAGCTCTTATCTTTTGGGTTGCTGACCCCTGGTCTATACAAACTAAAATTTCATACAGACAATGACTTGTTTTATAGTGCTCTACAGTCTATGCACTGAAACGCAGGAACAATATTCATGTTGCAGTTTATTTATTTTAGCAAAACAAATAAGGAATCCTGTGGCACTTAAAGACTAACATTTATTTATTGCATGAGCTTTAGTGGGAGAAAATCCCACTTTGTCAGATGCTTAGAAGTTTCTCTAGAGAGAAGTTCTAAGCGTCTGACAAAGTGGGATTCTCTCCCACGAAAGCTCATATAATAAATAAATTTGTTAGTCTTTAAATGCCACAGGATTCCTTGCCTGTTTTGCTGAACTAAACGAACATGGCTACCCCTTTGGAACTTGATTTATTTTATAATTCTGTGGTAAAAATGAGAAGACAGGCCATCTTTCAGTACTGGTGTACTGCACCACTTTTGCATTTATACATCTCATTTTGGAAGTGCATTGTTTTTAAGTGAAGTGAAAGTTGGGATATGAGACAAATCAGACTCCTGAAAGGGGGGCAGTTATCTGGAAAGGTTGAGAGCCATGGGCTTAGAGCACAAAGAATGAAGCAGTCAAGGATGTTTTAAGACAGGTCTCCCTGTTGGATAAACAGCCCTTCTCCCTACTTCACCACACTCTCAACTACCTCTCAGGCACAGGAAGTAGGACTGCACGCCTTAGTGCCATGCTAGGGAGTTGGGGCCAGGAGTGACTGTGAGGGAAGAGTGCCCCCTTTTGAGGTCCTGCCTTGCTCCCTGCAGCGTAGAGGCCCCTAGCCACAGGCCGGGGCATTGGTTATGTTCGGACTCAGAGGGTAAAGTTTCTTTAAAGAATCTCCAATACCTCCTCACACACCTTGCTTGTGCCTATAGGCCTCCCCGTCCACACACTGATGCAACTCCATCCTGCTTAGCTTGTGAGATCTGACTCCTAACCACCAGCAGGAGCAGGAGGGCTGCAGGGTTAGATAACAGAGCAACTCCACCACACCCGTATCATCCCCAGGCACAGGAAAAAGACAGTCACCTCCCCCTTTACTCACTATCTCTGGATCCTGGTGAGGACAGCAGATAGGACAGCTTGCACTTCCACCGTGGAGCACGTGCACACAACTGGCTTCTTCTGGTCCCGAAGTAGATCAGTTACATACTGGCCAGAAGAGGAGGAGACGTGAGCACAGCATGCACAGATGTATGTGACAGCAAAGGGATTGGTTTCAACCCCTGCCACACAATATTCCTTCTCTGTGCTTAGCAGCTGTGTGCTGGGGAGAGGTTGGCAGGCATGCACCTCTCTGCACTGGTTAGCTGGTCCTGCTGGGGACTGGTCATGGCAGATGGCAAAAGGCCAGGAACACTAGGAAATGGTGGCTGTGGGTCAGCTTTGCCTGGGGCTTGGCAAGCTCAGGTATGAGGTCATGACAAGTCAAGGGTTCCCAATGGCAGCTCTGGTGATGCTGCTTCACTGCCTCCAGAGGCTCATCACCTATGACGCCCTTGTGATGGGCTCTCCGCGTGTGCGTGCGTGGGGGGGGGGGGGGGGGGGGGGGGGGGGGGGGCCGGGGCCGGAGACAGGGAGACGGACAGTGGCGGGCAGAGGGATCCACTCTGGAGCATGGGAGAGGGTCAAGGTGCCACAGTTCTGGTCTCTCCACTAAGAATGCAAATAAGACTGAGCCTGTCAGCCTCAATTCTGAAAGCGCTGCGTGCCAGGGGGACGTGGGGAGGGACGTGCAGAGACCTGTGGCCATCAGATCACACACCTGGTCTGACCTATACTAGGAAAGATCAGTGTCCACCCCCAGAGGTTCCAGCCCATCTACAGCCATGGTCTGGGGAGACTCCATGCCAAGCCAAGGCTTGGACACTTGGGGGATGCTCAGCTGGGTTTCAAACTGTGCCACCCACAGTCATGGCAGCAGCATTAATGCCCACCTACAGGGAAACATCTCTGGGCAGCCAGCCCAGCCCCTTCTGGTACATCCTGTTCAGGGCCCAGCTTGGGGCAGGGGGTCCCCACAGAGGCTGGCTCAGGGTGACACAACAGCCTGTTGCACTTCCAGGTTGACAGGGCTCCGTGGGCCCATGTGACCAGAGCTATTGCACTGGACAAGGTGGGCCCTGCTATGGCGAGGCGTCCAGGGATGGGCAGGGGGACAGGCCCCACACCCTTTCTAGGAGCAGGACTGAGGCAGGACAGAAAAGGGTGGTGAAACAAAAGGGCCTTATCCCCATCAGTCACTGCCAGCCAGCCCAGCCCAGGAGCTCCTGCAGGGTCCCTTGCCCGCTGGCCTCCATACCTGGCCTTGCCAGTCAGCTGCATTCACCAGGATGATGTTCTCAGGCAGTGCTGTGTCAGACACCAGGATCTGGTTCAGCTGGTCATAGACGATCTTACGAGGAATCTGTCGGGGAGGGCAGAGTCAGCTTAGCCTTGGCATGGCACAGCCTACATGCGCTGGGCTGAGCCAAAGCCCTGAAAATTCTCCTGATGAGCTGCCACTCCCTCAGTGCTATTACCAGACCCCCAGCTCCCCTGCCTCTCACCCACCTCTGTATGTCCAGACCCCCACCCCCCAGCTGGCCTTGGCAGGGACAGTGGGAGGCACCTCCTATCTTGGACTTGCAAGGAGAGTGCAAGCAGGCAGTTCCATTGGCTGAACTAGAACGTGGCCAAGGCAGAGGAGCTGGGTCTGCCCCACACAGTGCCCCGAGAGCCATGCTGAGCTAGCAGGCAGGACACAATGGGTCAGAACAGCTGGGAGCTGGAATGCCATGGCACAAAGCAAGGACAAAACTAACTGAAGAGAGCACCCCCATTGAGCCCCTCTGCTCCCTGTAGCACAGTGCCCCGATGCAATGGTTTCAGCACTGTGAGACGGACTCTCCATCAACAATGATCATTGTGGCTCCTGGCTTCCCTACAGGACTGTCTGGGATTGACCATCTCTGCTTAGATCTGTGATAAGCTGCAGCCACTGGGTAGGATCTCACCCCTACCACCCTCAAGAGCTGCCTGGGGTTGCATTCACATTACCTGTGTGCTATGGCCCAGGTCAGGGGACCTCTCACTGTCCGAGCTATTAGTCCGTTCACTCAGGGGCTTGGACAGCTGCCTCTCTTTCAGTGGGGTGCTTCTCTTCTGCCGGGGCGTGTGCACAGCACCTTCCATTTTGCTGCAGCAGACAAAGGACAATACCGTTGGCCTTGTTTCCTGAAACCTTGGACTGGCACAGAGAGAAGGGGCCTGTGCCATTCAGCTGGGATTGAGCAGGATCCTTCCCCCACACCTCAAGACCTCTGGCTGCAGACACCAGCCGTGTTAGGGTCTGAGCCATACCCCTATGCTCCTGGAAGCATCTACACTAAGAGAATGTTTGCCCACTGGTGGAGACAGGGTAGCAGGGTGAGTTGATGCTGGGTCTCTGGCACACTGTCAAGAGTGGAAGCTCAACAACGCTGTTGGGTGCAAACAGGACTCAGCTGGGCTGGTCAGCCTGCACCGGGCAGATTCAGGGAGAGCCCTGTACTCTCTGTAGCCAGTGCAGACTCAGAGGCAGCTCCTGGGCTGGGCTGTGGCCTCTCCTCTATTGGCAGATCCAAGGCAAACTCCTAGCCCAGAGAGTGCCCATCCTTTGCCAAGAGCCTGGAAAAGCCTATCTGCTAAGATCTGAATTCCCCCAGCTCACCCAGAGCAGAAGAGAGGAAGCTGTGTAAGGCTCTAGGACTCATTTGCCACCAAACTACCAAGCCCTCCAGCACTGGCAGTTTTGGCAAGCTCTCCTGCAGCAGAGTTCCTAATGGGGTGAGGCCCAGGCAGTGCAGGCCCACAACTATGAGCTTACAAACCAAGATGATGAAGCCAGCCAGGAGTGATCCAGAACATGGCCATTTCAGAGCACTAAACTCTATGCTCCAGCCCACACGTCTCTCCTCCCTTCAGTGGGGTGGAGGCAGGAGGCACCTTCAGCCTGCATGTCCCCACTGCCAAAGCTGGGACAGAACCCAGGAGCCCTAACTCCCAGTCCCCTACTCTGATCCACTAGACCCCACTTCCCTCATAGCACTGGGACAGAACCCAGGAGTCCTTACTCCCAGTCCACTATTTTACCCACTAGACTACACTCCCCTCATAAAGCTGTAGAGCAACTCAGGAGTCCACCTACCCAGTGCTCTGCTCTATCCACCAGACAAAGCTTCTGTAGACAACTTTGCTAATGAATATTTGACAGCTCCCCTTTCAATGGACTCTTGCCTTTACCCTGCAAAAGTGACCTCTTCTCTGCTGACCCCACCTTACAGCCCGGGTACTCTCAGCCCAGTGCTTCCTTCACTGCCTGGAATACGCTTTTAGTCCTTGTTCATAGATTCTACCACTCAAAGGCCAGAAGGGCCTTTGTGATCACACAGTCTAAGTGCCCCCACCAGGGGCCCCTGTGGCCCGCCCAGCCACCTCCCAAGTGCAGCCCAGCACTGGGGGAACAAGCAGCAGTGTGTCAGCCAGCTCATGGGCTTCCTGTTCCAGCATGCAGGATACAAGAGCTTTTCACTGGCAAGGGGAGCAGTTCTGATCTGCAGCCTGGGCTGAACAGAACAGCAGCCCAGCTCCAAGGGGCCCAAGGAGACAGCGGTCTCTGCCATTACCTGGCATCAATTAAGCACAAGGTGATGTTCTAGGACATAGCAGCCTTGTGCTTCATTCCAAGGTGCTGCTCTGCGCCAGAGTTCAGGCAGCTGCTTCCACAGTATCAGGGAGGCAGAGCCAGAAGCACAACCTAGATTTCCTGACTCCCCATCTTAGGCCTTGGCTGCAACACCCCCTTTCTCTTGGAAGGCCTCAGACAGTTCAGGTGCATCATAGCAGGCTCTGTTCCGGCAGGGAATTTCAGCAAGGTGGTAACCAGGAGCTTGCTTTGAACCTCTCCAGTTTAGGGCCAACTCACTGGAGAGCACAAGGCAGGGACAACTTCCTGGGGGGCAAATCCCACTGACCCCCCAACACTACCAGTGTGCAACATTGGTGACCTGTGACAAGCAAGGGAAGCAGGGAACCTGGACTCTGTTGCTGCAATCACAGTGCAAGTGAAGCCCACAGAAAGGCTGGGCTTTGGCTGAATGCAATAAAGAGAAATCAAGTTCTACCTGCTGTGACCACAAGGAGTCTCATCCCTGGATGACTGGCAGGATCCAAAAATGCAGAATTGTTGGGGAAAAAGTGCCAATCTGGGAATGGACGAGAAGGAGGAACCTGCCTCTTGAGAACTACATCAAGACAGGCAATGGACAGGGAGCAATGGCTGGTGACCATCAGTTTGGCTAGGAACTAACTCTCAAAAGGGGAAAGGATTATCCTAACTTATTCCCTGTCCCCTGCGCCAGGCAAGTCCATCTCAGATGGCCCAGAGACAGTGCCCCTTAGAGGACAAAGGCTCTGTGTCCAATGTCCTGCTGTCCCCAGGGGAGGGTGTCTCCCATCCCTGGTTACCTGGGTGATGCCATGCTCTGAAGCTCCCCCTTGCTGCTCTTCATGGGAGTCTTGACTTTTTCGGGGATCACTAACGTAGTGCTGGAGTCTCCAAACGTGTCCTGCTCGCTCCCTTCCTACAGGGATGGGGGAGGGAAAGAGGCAGCTCCAGAACTCATTTTGGCAATCAACAGCTGGGGTCCTAGTGGTTGATAATTTGCAGCCAAAGGTCTCAGATCATGTCATTTCAAGTGGCCAGAGACTGTCGTGCCAACTTAAGACAAGCTGGGCTGTCAGAGGGGCTGTGTGTCCTCAAGCCCCCCCGGCTTAAACTCAGCTTTCCTGAGCTCTACCTATTAGGTCATACTGTCTCGTGGGGCAAACAGGTGCCAGCACAGGGTGTTATATCAGGCATGAAAGACATTAATCTCCCCCAAAAGAGAGAGGCCTGTATGTGCCAGGCCCCCCTTGCTACGGCTTCTGATCCCAGCAAAGTGCTGTGAGGAGGGCAGGGCAACAGAGCAGGGTCTCTTTACCAGGGTGTCTATTTCGTTGAGGCTGTCATCCAGGTTTTTACTACGGGACGGTTTCAACTTGTCGCCAACGGCTGCGTCCATCTGAAAACCAGTGAAAGGCAGAAAGGTGGGGGTGATTACAGCTCTGGGGCAGTCATGGCTGTGCTGCACGCACTCCCCCTCAGCCACTCCCAGGGACCAGTGCTCAGACCCACTGGCCCAGCTGGGATACAGGCAGTGCTGCCCTGGCTCAGTACTAGTGTCCTGCCACACTTTGGCTGGGTGCTCCATCTCTGGATAGGCTTAGCTCACCCCAGCCACTCCATGGCTGCACTGCCATGCTAAGCAGAGGCACCTCACTGTCCATCTGCCATCTCCTGACTTGCCCTTTTGTATAGTGCCTAGAGCACTGGGGTGCTGGGCCATGATCAGTGTTCCTGCGCACTAGACTAACACAAAGAATTTATGCTGAAACAGCAGTTTGACCTTTTACAAACATCAGTGGTAGAAAATTCACTTTGTATTTGCCAGGCTCTAGGGAGGCAAACTCTCCCAAAGAGCTGGGGAGCACTGTGGTGCCACATGGTGTCTTTACTGCCTTTCTGTGCACCTAGAATGGCCTGGACTGATGGAAGGTTGGTGGTGATTTGCACAGGTCAGGTGAGGTGCTGGCCAAGTTTTAATGGCTCTTTGAGACTGACAGGCCATGCTGTTCTGCCTTGGCCACTGAGCCAGCCCCCAAGGCCAACTGGAACACAAAAGATCAGTAATGCACCGGGAGAGGCTGTCACTGCCTGTGCCCGGCATACCTACAGCCACCTGGCTCCAGCAGCGCCAGGATTCTGTGCCTGTATTTGCATGTGTTGGAAGTCAGAGTCTGAATCTCTATGACATGCATCAGCTGCGGATCACCATGGAGTCGGTCCCATTTGGTCCTATGGCCAGCATCCTCTGCTGGAATACAGAACTTGCTCCCTCACCTTGTGAGCACTCACCGGACTGGTTGCATCTTTGCCCAGACTCCCCTTGCTGTTAAGGCTTCCAATTTCTGTCTGGGAGCTGGACTGAGACATTCCCTCAAAGAAAGGCCTGGAAGGGAGAGACAGAGTCAGGGAACATAGCGCTGCAGCAGGCCCTGGGGCAAGGAGAGAGTGTGTGGCTGCAGGTCACCCAGTGGGATCAAGACATCCAAGTTCTCAGAAGGATTCAAACCCCTGAGACAGCTAGAGTGCTCAGTGCCTGCAAGAATCCCACGTTTATTTCAGTGCCTACAGACAGGCCTTGACGTTAGGTGCTTTGGCCAATATTTAAAGCCTTGTTTCCTCCCACAGTTCATGGTGCCCCTATCTGCCCTGCTGGCATGGAGGGCAGCGTGGAAAGGGGCGTAGAAGAGGTTGGGCTCTGTGCTCCTGCCCTGCTCTCAGGTCAGTCTGTCTGCCCCCAGAGGCAGGGTGGGCTGGTGTGACTGGTTGCTTCACTTCTGGTGCTGCGTTACAGAGCTCGTGGCTCTGGAGGGCTGCGCTGTGTGCTAGCTGGCTCTGCCAAACGCCATGGGCAGACTGGCTGGAGTGGGGTGCCACGAGCCCTGGAGGGGGGCCACTGGTGGGGGGCTGGGGGCACCACCAGGGGACAAGGGTCCAGGGCTCTGAGTCCCCTTAATCCGCCTCTAGCTGCAACACCATAACGATGGGTGGTTTTCACAGTGCAGGCATTCACAGGGCTAAGCCTGGCTTCCCTCTGTTTGCTTCACCTCATTTCACTTACCGGGTATGCTAACACCATCACACTGGTGAGAAACCAATATGAGGCCAAATGTAAAAGCCGCAGCAATTATACTAAGCCGATTGCAAAGTCTGGGTCTAGACAAGCCCCTGGGAATGAACTACAGCTAAACCACAGCAAGGCCTCCTCTTACACCTTGTGCCCTGGCGTGAATTCACACCTTTAGTTCAACAGGTCCCTGTGAGGAAGGTACAAAGCTCAGTGTTCCACTCCTACCCCGAGATGCAAGGCCACAGCCTCCTTTTAGAAGGAGCAGATGAACTACATAGAGGGGAAGGGCTTAGTTGCCACAGCCCTTGTATGGCAAGACTGATCCAGCACTTGCTCCCCCACTGAAACTACTGAGCCCCTCTGTGGCCAACAGCTTCTGCACAGACTCAGTGGCCACTCACTGCTCCTGCTCTGAACCTTGAACCCCGCATCAGCAGGCCTTGCCCTGGAAAGTCTAGCTGTTGCAGCAGGGTGATCACAGCTTTGTACTTCCAAACTGCCTGTAAAGCTTCCCCCCCATGAGGAGAAGAGTAAGTCTCCATCCCTCCCCAGCCTGGCTGGAACTAGGAGCTGGAGCCCAGGGATCAGTACGGAGCCCCCAGCCATGGTGTCTCCAGCCCTGCTCTTCCCTCTCCCTCCAATAGCTCCTTTTCTCAGGGGAGGTCTGATTTCAGTCAGTGACATATTTTTCATGACTGTGAATTTGGTACAGCCCTGCCTATGGGAAGAGATTCCCAGAACACTGACCCCTATCATTCGTATCATTACAAGAGGGCTTGTAGGCCCCAGCCAAGATCATAACCCCACTGTGCCAGGAGCTGCACAAAACGCACAGCAAGAGAAGAGCCACAGCCCCAAGGGCTCTCACTCTAAACAGACAAAACAGAGGAAAGGTGGAAGGGGAAACTGAGACACAGAGAATGCACCCAGCTTGCTCCAGGTCACCCAGCAAGGCAGTAGTAGAGCTGGGAACTGCTGCCATGTTCCCTGGTCCCACTAGCCCATGTTTTCTCCCTGTTGCAGCAGCTGCTTATCAGGCTGCCCTGGCCCCAGCACTCACTTGAGTTTGGGCTTGGGTGTGCTGAGGATGCTTTCCGTCTCCTCCATCTCAGGGCCGCTGTCGCTGGGGTTGTACATCTCTAAGCTGTCATACAGTTCATCCAGATCCTCCTCCACCTCTCGGATCTGCTCCCTGGACACGTGCTCCAGGCCAAAGCCAACCTGAGGAGGGAAAACTCCAGACTAGGTGAGGGGCCAGGCAATCCAAAGCAGAGGCCATGTATTCTGTGGAAGCCCCTGGGAGCAAGTGCTGAAAGAGGCCTCAAGGGCACCTCATCCCACTCTTGGCTCTTCTTTCCCAGACAGTGGCATATCTAGGGGTCTAATGCTCCCTCCCCATCAGATCTCAGTCCGACAGCCCCCAGAGAACACAGGGAGTCACCTGCACAGCAATGGCTTGGCCAGGCCTGCATCCCACATTAGAGAGCAGCTATTACTGGAGGCTTCACAGGGAATTGGAAGAAACCTCACTGAGGAAGTTGCTAGGTTTTATTGCCTCTGGCAGGCACATCTGATTCCCAGCAGCACATATGATGCAAGGGGAGCTCCTACTTAGTCACATTCTTCTCATGATCCTTTGGTAAGAAGGGTGGAAGGGAATGGGGCTTAGTGGTCAGAAAAGAGCAGCTCAAATTCAGGACTACTGGGTTCTGTCCCCAGATCTGAGACAAATGGGGTCCAGTGGTTGGAGCAGGGGCTAACTAGTAATGGAGGTAGGAGTGACGGGTCCCACCCCCAGCTCTGGAAGGGTGAGGGAGAAGTGTGTTTTACTCCCACGGCCAAGAGGGAGATGGTCTGGTGCTTAGAGCAAGGCAGTGAGAACCTGGCACAGAGGTGGTGTGTTTTGGTAAAGGCCATGAATGGCTCATTGAGGAATTAGGAAAGAACCCAGAAGTCCTGACTCCTAGCCCGCCCCTCCCCCCAATTCTAGCCACTGCACTCTTAGCCCTGCTCCCCATAACTAGAAAAGCCCTTAGAAGGATCTAAGGAGTGACCTCACCCTCAAATGACCTGACTTAATTTGGAGGAGGAAGGAACCACATTTCCACCTGATCTGGATCACAGCCCTGACACCAGCCATCCAGCACTCCAGCTACTGACAACAGAGCATTGCAATGGTGAAGGCATTTGCAACAAGGCAGGGAAGGGCTGTACTTACCTCGTCCGAAACCTTGAACCTCTTCAGTAAAGCCACGAACTTCTGCTTTATATTTGGCTGCTGTGAAGAAATGGTACCACTGACTCGTTACAGGGACACCAAGGAAGTGAACAGCAATTGGGGGTGACAAGGGAACAACCCAGGCCTTTGCTGTATGTGAGACTGAGGGGCTAATGGCAGGAGAACATCACATCGCCCCACAGATCACAGTGGGTACCACAAGGGACAGTTTAAAGTCCACTAGGGCTTCCAAACCTGATGCTGGGTTATAAGAAACAGCCAGAGTGCAGCACGGCTCCACCTAGCACCTGACTGGTGCATTGGGGTTAGCCCCAAACCAGGAATGGGCTCTCCCTCCGGAGTCATGCACACTGTTTCCATGCTGCACCGCTGGCTCATCTCCAAAGGTTTCCCTTCCAAACACAAGCCAGGAGAAAGCCTACACAGCCCACAGATCAGACAAGCTCCCGGTATAAGACGGAGAGGCTGAAAGCATGCTTTATGACAACCTGCTCAGAGGCTGTCATAAGAGGCAGTGTTAAAGGAATTTCCAAAGATGTAGCCATGTTAGTCTTTGTACAGCAAAAAAAAAAAACAAAAAAAAAAAAAACAAAAAACCATGAGTCCTGTGGCGCCTCAGACTAACAGATTGCTTTGGGCATATACTCACGAAAGCTTATGCCTGAAGAAATCTGTTAGTTCAGAAGGTGCCACAGGACTCTTGCTGTTTTTAGTGTTGAGGCAAGCAACCTGCTCTTTCAACTGTCTTCTGAGCCAGGACTTGGACAGTGGCTGCATGACTGCTGACCTGTTCCTAGGAGAGAAGGCAAAGCTTCCCAGCCAAGGCTGGATGAGTTGCCATGCTGTGGAAAGTACAGAATTTACTGCACTGGGGACTGCTGCCACTAGCTTCTCCGCCACCCCAGCAATGCCTCTGACGCTGCTGAGTAGCGGTCACTTCTGGGGGCCAATGGCTCCTTCCATCCCATCCTGAGTCCCACAGCCATCCATTCCTCTTGTATGAGGCTCATTACCAGCTCTGAGAGCCCTCTTGGTGCAGCTGGCATGTGCTAGGCCCAACGTATAGCCGAGACCAGGACCACAAGGGCAAAGGGGAGAGCCAGCCAGCACTCCTTCAAAATGCACTCACCCGAGTGATTGCTGAGGCTGAGGCCAGTTTCCTCCTCGTTTTCTTCACCTTCCGGATATCCTCGTCCTCATAAAATAAGTCCTTGGGGAGGAGGGGACAGTGCATTCAGAGAAACAACCCCGTTCCCCAGGACAAAGGAATCTGGCCATGCTGCCATGAAACTATCTAAACTAGCATCTCACGGGCCCTGGGACATGGTGGGTACTTTCAGCAGCAGCCTGGTTGAAAGTGACAGCTCAGGTTGGCTCACAGAGTCAGGAGAGGAGCACTGTCCTCGAGTCCAGTGACTCCAACTAGACTTTGAAAAGCAGCTGCTCTGCAGGGCATCTGTCCCTTCTCTCCCTTCCCAAAGAGGATGATCGTACAGCTAGCTCCCTAACTGGCACACATTACCTCTTACCCCATGCCTGCCAGAGGGGCAGGCGGGAGGGGCAGCCACTTGGCAACTTTTTCAAAGCTCTCTGGGGACATTTTTCTCAGCCTTGATTCAGCCCCAGATGTAAGCAGGGCTGGGGAGAGTTCAAGGAAAAAAACCAGCCAAAAGCACTAAGGTGTGCATCGATCAGGCAGTGAGGAAACCCTGAACCTCCGGAAAGAGGAGTTTGCAAATGGAGGCTGCAATGCCCAGCCATCCTGTTGCTTAGTCGTACCTCGCAATGAGGCTTTGCCCAGAGAGCTTGGAGGGGGGCAGCAAACTGGGAACAGGGTGGGGTGTTACCTGTCCATGCAGCGGATCATCACTGCCCTCCTGCTCTGAGGAGAAGCTCTCCTCTTCCTCCTCTGAGTAGTTGTCAATGTCTGGGGACCGATCTGGAAAACACAGCTGAGTCAGGTTGGAAGCACAGCTCAGAAGCTTAGTACTGGTCAGCCTCCATTCCCTTAGGGTCCAGGCACACCACAGACCACAGAATGGCAAGTAAGAAGGTACTTTACAGTGCAGACTGGCCCTTCAGCACCGCAGTCCAACCAAGGCTCTGGCCTCAGCGTAGCCTGGCCTACCTTACGGGGGGGTGGGGTGTTGGCAGCCAGCCAGCACTGGCCTCCCCACAATTAAACAAGCACAACGCAAATCCCCTTCTCTTGCTGAAAGGGCCATGCGGCCATGTATAGCCACAGAGCAGCCAGGACTTGGTTTTGAAGCTGACCCAAAAATGAAGTTTGTGTCCTTTCTCAGTCATGCATATTCTAGATGAGAAAGGCTCTAATGGCTTGGGTTTACTTTAGAAATTCAACCCTCATCTATCCGGGAAGATTCTGTGGGCAACTGGAGAGCTAGAAGGACTCCACTGCCAAGAGATCAAATGTGGCAGGGCTGCTTGTGTAGGCCTCTTACACAGACTCTTTAGAGAGCTGGGTTTTACCATTGCTTGTCCTGAAGTAGTGCACTAATGCCCTGACGGAGCTCCTCAGGACCCCGCTTGTTCTAGGGTGTGGCCCAGATACATGGGGTAGATAATCCTGAAGGATTTACAGTCTAAACAGGCAAGATGCTGCAGAAAAGCGTGATTATAGTGCTGAGTGGGGGATGGGGAAACAAAAAGGCACAGGAGGAAGGATCACATTTTCAAAGGTGCTTGAGTGGTATATTCACAGATTCTGAAGTCAGAAGGGTCCACTATGGTTCATCTAGTCTGCCCTCCTGTACAGCCCAGGCCTCTGGGTTTTCCTAAATTAACTCCTGGATGAACTATAGCATTTCTGCTAGAAAAACTGGCAATCTTGGTTTAAGAATTACTAGCACCAGAGACTCCACCACAGTCCTTGGTATGTCATTCCCATGGTTAATTATCAGCCCTATTAAAAATGTATGCCTTGTTTCTAGTCTGAATTCATCTAGTTTCACCTTGCAGCCACTGGCTCTTGTTAGACCTTTGTCTGCTAGACTGAAAAGCCCATTATCAAATGTCTGATCCCTGTGCATGTACTATAGACTGAGTCACCCCGAACCTCTTCTTTATTAACCTAAACAATTTGAGCTCTTGGAAACTTATAAGGAATGCAGTTCAATCTTTTAATTAGAAGTGCAAGGCCTTCTTTCCAAAGTAACTTGGGCACCTCAGAGCCTAAACCCCACTGGCTCTCAAAGAGATGTGAGCTTCTAAGTCACTACTGAAATTGGGAGTCAGGCCCTTTTCCTCCAAGTGACTTGCCCAAGATGGCCCAGGGAGTCTGTGCAATCAAGTGGGAAATCAAAGCCAGATCTCTGAGGTTCTAGATCAGTGTTGAACCCCCAAGCCCAGCCTTCCACTGTGCTGCAAGAATCAGTTTCACGCAAGCCCTCGGAATAAACAGCTGATAGAAAATCAAGTTGGCAGTTTAACCTCTCCCACCTCCATTTGAGGTCTGAGAAAGCCTCCAGCCAGTTTCCCAAGGGTCTCTAAACCCCAGGGAAGAGCCACACTAATGTGTCTAAGGTAAAAAGCAGAATAGAGTCCTGTCAAATGTCCTAACAGAGCAAACAAACTAGCACAAATCCACTCAATCCTCCTCTGCTCTCTCCTTCAGTTGTGCCAAAGATGGCACCCCGTGCCCCACTGCGACACACACGCCTTCACATCACAGCACTTCCTGCATCCAATGGCTGGACCCCAATGCAGGATGTAGAGGGAGGCCAAGAGTGTGGAACATGGAACAGGCCACACATATGAGATGAGCTAGCCTTAGTCTGACTGATGAACCTGGGAACTGTGCTGACCACTGGGCTGTGAACAGCTTCCTGCATTTCCTTGGGATCATCTGGTCTCCAGCAATTTGACAAGAGGTTGTTTGTATCTGGTTAGAATCTGAAAGAAGTGGGAGTGGAGAGTTGTCCTTGGACAGCGTAGTAAAACAAAACCATGGCTTAACCTCCCATTCGGGACAAAGATCAGCTGTTGCTGGCATTTGAGAAAGTGAGGATGTGTGACGCATGATACTTACATTCCTGTTTTCCCATGGAATAAAGCAGAATAGGAACACCTCTCCCTTCACAGCAACAAGCCCGAGTCCCTCTTAAGTCCCTTTCATTGGACGTTCTTGAAGTCTTTTCTAGTATTAACATCCTCACCTCAGATATCTTAGAAGATAGGACCAGGGGCATGGCACACACCCCACACACACAGTGGAGGGATGTTTCCACTAACATGTTCAACAGCTAAACAGTTATCTGTATTGATACGCATGTTGTCTTCAGTATGCTTCAGAGCCAACATGTTGAGATGAATGAAGTTCCATTTGATCATGCTCATTTCAGGCTGCCTGCAGACTCAGGCAGACACTATGGCATTCCTCGCACTTGAAGGATTTACTTAGCAACCGTAAGAGATGCACAGATTTGTTCTTAATGAAAGCTAGATAAAGGAGTATGATTCTGTAGCAAGGACTAGCTTCTGCAACCTCAGAGGAACTTATGTCTGTCTATAAGAGACCTGGACTGATTTATATTTGCCCTTAAATACCAGACTGGAAAGGGTGCAGTTTTCAGATCAACAGGTGCCCTTTCTGTTCCCAGCTGCCTTCCCTTGTCGGGTCATGCAGTTGCTGGTAATAAACCCAAATATTAAAATAAATCTAACACAGAGGCTGCATCTCCATCAGTTTCCCTGGCAACCAGATTTACTGCCTAGGCAGCCATCTGAGACAGTATCATAAACTAAAGGATTCCAAGACGCAGGGCTAAATATAGCCGTGTTGGAAGGAATTAGCCTCCACTGTCCAAACAAGATCTGATGCAAATGGACATGATGGAATGCCCTGAGCAGCGTTTTTGCCTTCATTTTTGCAGATTAAACACACAGAAATCAGAGACCAAATCACCCCACAGACAACCCACGAGGAGCTGATACTTAGCTGGCTACTGCTTTCAGCTAGGCTGCATCACAGATGCACCAGTACCAAATGTAGCTGTGCTGGGATAGGCCACAGCTGAAGAGGCTTGTGTGCTTTCTAAGACGCTACCTCCAACCATGCATACAAGGGACTGGCTGAGCTATGTAATACAGAATGGAACCTGCAGGCACATATGGTTTTTACAGCTAGTAGGTGTCTGGGACCGAGAAAAATCTGCTCTGCTTCTGTTTAGTCAAGCCAAGCCCCTGAAGAAAAGGGTTTCTGTCACAATGTGGAGATGCAGCTCTCTCTGGGAAGGAGCATGGCAGGACCACCACAGCACACAGCCACTTTCTAAATTCTTTGCCACAGTGAAGAGGCAGGGGTGACGAGGAAATATAGGGAAGTGGCAGATAAACACCCCAGGTGGAGTTTGGTCAGGCCACTGGCTCCAACACCTGGAGTCTAGCAAACAGTGAATGTCTCAGGAACTTTAATGACCATGGGGGTCAGGACCTTGGTTGTATTTCATCTTTATGAGGTACCACCTCCTACCAGTAAGCCGCCCACCCCTGCAACACAGCCCCTCCACAGCAGGGGTGGAGTGGAGCAGAGCAGATGCTAAGTGGAGAGGGTCTGCTTCTTACGAAAAAACACCTGGGCCAACCAGCACTGCTCCAGCTTGGCAATAGCTGTGGCTCATGTCAAGTGAGCGTCACTGAGCTGTGCACACACCCAGCGATGCTGGCTACATGACAGCCAACAGACTTCCCTCCTCTGGATGCCCCATGCTCTCACTCCCACCCAAACTAACAACCTCCTTACCTGACAGTTTCGACTTGAGCCCTTCGTGGTCGATCGGCTGGCTGGACAGAGAGTAGATTTTAATCTCGGCAACGGGCACAGAGACGTCCTTCACGTTACTGTGAAGGCCAAGCACCAAAGCCCCTTCACTGGGGTGCTGCATGACCTAAGCAAGGGAAAGAGTGCGATGTATACACTCAACATGCCCCGTGTGAGGCTACTTGACTATACTCAGGCAGTCAGCAGGACTGAGACACAAGTCCCACGTGGGCTAAGCAGGGAGTTTTACACCAACTACCCAAATTGACACAGCATCAAGCTGGTTTGTCTTGGTATATCTGGCTTTCACCCTTTAGCTCAGCTTAGGCACACAGCACTCTGCATCTGTCTGACACAAAGAGAGAGGCTATATTTAATCACTCCTCTCCTTCAGCTGTTCCACAAGCTGGCTGGGCCTCACTTCTTACCTCAGCCATGTTGATGAGCCCTACAGCCAGAGTCTTGTAGCCCAGGATGGTCCGGTTTTTGTACCTCTTCCTTCTCTGCAGCATGATCTGCAGCCTGTTGGCATCTCGCTTCAGGAAGTGTGGGTACTGCAAGGGCAAGTGACAGTTGAGAAAGTAGCAACGACAGTGCTGAGAGAGAGCCTGGCCCATTTGGGGTTCCATGTGGCCTGCCGTGACTGTGTGGGGGACACAATGTAAACAGGAAATGTAAAATGGAAGGTGATGGAACTGTCACTGCTTGTTGCTTTCAAGGAAACCTGGCGTTAAGTGCAACTGTGAGTATAGATTGTAAAGTCCAAGGCCTTTGTAGCCAGGTTCCCTTGAAAGCTCCAAGCAATGACAATTCTACCACCTTCTGTTTTACATTTCACATGCCTACTCTCTGCTTTAAACTCAGTCTGACAGTTGAATGCCACATTGCCTTTCTGGTGTGACCTTGGGCAGGTCCTTTACCAGCTCTGTACTTCAGTTTCGCCATCTGTAAAATGGGAGCATTCTTAGGACTGACAACAGGATTGGACTAGACTATCTGAGTCACTGAGTCCATCCCATGGTATTGCAGGCAACCCTGCCATTAATGAGGGAATCATTAATGAGTGCTCAGCTGCTCCAGTTATGGGCCCCTCTAACCAATAGCAGAGGCTATGTTTGAGCTGCTTGGGGACTCCAACTGCAATTCAAAGTCTCTCTCTAAAAAGCAACTCAAGTACATTGGAAGAAACCTACGCAAGGAGTTGGCACTTGTCGAGGAAAAGGATGGTCCAGTTCAGCATCCCCACGGCTGTGCTCACTCACCTGTAGAGAAAAGGTTAGCTGAAGCTCTGTTTCTGTAAGTCCACTGACCGGCAGGACAATCTCGTTGGACCTCAGGATCCTCTTTGAGCCCTATAACCAACACAGAGCAGACAGAGTCACTTGCACACACCTGTGCAGGATCAAGATAGGCAGAGGGCAGCACCCAAAACCAGCACCAGCAGGGCAATTGCTGAGTTCTGCCCTACCACCAACCTGCACCAACCCCAGCCCACAGGGCCCAGCTATAGCAAGGGAAGGCATCGCAGCCCCCTGCTCACTCCGATCCTCGACACAGCTCTGAAGGGGGCTTGGAGGTGAGGACAGGTTGAAATCCAGCCCTCATCTCCTGTCAGAGGCCGGCTTTCCAATGCGCTGCCTCACAGATCTCTGAAGGGAGTGCTAACAACTCACTTTCATGTGCCCTGAAAGAAGCAGGCTTTCCCCTGCTGCTGCTTCCCTTTCAGCACCACTTTAAATCTCCCAGTTACTGACCCCTGGTTCAGATGGTGGCCAGAAAGCTCCTGGAGACACTGACAGACACAAACGCAGACCTAAGGGGAGCTCACACTGGGGAAATAACAATGGCCTTTTCCGACATCTCTTGGGCTCACACCCAGCTCCCGTCCCCATGGCACCTGGGTACCTCCAGCCTTTATTGGGAACAAGGGAAGGACACACACTGCTGTACAAGTGAGGCACAGAGGCCCAAGGTCACACACACAGGTGCATACAGCAGGGAACCGAGCCCAGGTCTCCCAGTTTCATGCTAGCACCAACCACTGAGGTAGCCCTCCTTCAGAGAATTTCACATCTGTCTGGTGGTCAGTCTCCCCCTTCATGGAGGAGACACAAACTACCACAGCAGAGCCGGGACTAATACCCAGAATCCCCTTGCTCCAACTACTCACTCCAGAGCATACAGGCCCACTTGGAGGCAGAGCTTGGCTTTCAAAGCCCTGGGCAAGTTGTTACTATACACACAGGTGCCCTCACTGAGGGTAGGCAGTACAAGGACTTTGCATTTAATTCACACAAATGCCTTCAAGTGGAAATTTACACTTACGTGATAATTAGTTAACTAAATAATTTACACATGTACCCCACTAGAATGGTACCAAATTTGGGACAGATGCGAGTACCTGAGGTCAGAGTCGCTTTGGCAGTTCTTCCCTGGCTCCCCAGGGGAGCTGTGTGGTGAGTGAAATGCCACTTAGCCCTTGCAAACTTGGCTACTTGCTTCCTCCCTGACCACCTGTGTTACTGTGAGCCACATTGTTAAATGACTGCTGCGTATTGCAAAGATGGCTGCACCAAGCAGGGACAAAGCAAGCTACAGTACATAAAATACTTTGAAAATCTTATGGATGAAAACCTAATAAACCCAAGTTATTAAAAACGAGGAACATGATAGGGAAACAGCAGGAAGCAGACAGCAATTAAAGGAAATACTCTATTGGTACCTGGCTCTTTGTAGATGGGACACAAAATACTGGCTTAAACCCCTAGGGCTTGGAAAGAACTCATGGTGAGGTGTGGAGACTGGGGATGTGCTATCTAAGGAAAACCCCAAGGGGAAGGGTTAAAAACCCCAGCACTCACTCAGCAGTAAAAGCGCATCATCTCAGCTGTAACTAATTCACTCTGGGGATAAATTTTTAATTAAATGTGCAAGACTCTCTGGCAGGAAAGCGGATGCAGCGGGTCATGCCCCCAACTCCTGTGATTAGACAGATTAGCTCTCTGCCAAGCATATTTGTTTTCCTCTCTGCTTTACCCGAGACACATAAGGACTTAACCAAACTGACTCAAGAGTTGCCTAGTCCAACAGAAACTGCTGGAAACGCCCATGGTTTGCATCTTACTGCAGTGCTCTTTGGCAGGATGTTGCTATCGCGAGGTCTCTCTCTGAATCTCCACTAGGCTGCTGGAGGAAGATGAGTTCTCTTTTGTTGTCATACGAGCTTCACCAGTTCCATTAGCCCTCTTCACTCCCAGCAATGAAGCTTGCTTCTGCTTTGATGGCGATTAGTAATATGTTTTATTACAGTGATGCCTAAAAGCCGGCCAAGAACGGGGCCCCACTGTGCTCTGTGCTGTACACAGTAGCAGACAGGGCCTGCTCTGAAGAGCTGACAATCTGAACAGACAGACAGACACGCACCAGCTGGGAGACATGGCGTTAACACACAAATAGAGTGAGCTATTTGATGGCAGCAAACAGCACATGTGCCACAATTATTTTTCTTCCTTTTAGGGGGTGGGCTTATCTAAGAGAGTATCAGCTAAACAGAAAGAAAAGTGAAAGGAGCAATGGCATGGCAGAGGAAAACAGGCCAGACAAGGCACATGTGGAGTGGAGAGGTAAACGTACTGTGGAAGGAGAGAGTTGAAGCTAATCTCCAGGACTTTGCCCCATTTCATTGGATCTTTCTTAGGAGAGATTATTCCCCAGCATAGCAGATCTGACCATTAGGAAGCTTACTGCTCCTAGGATGATGCCACAGAACTGAGATCAGCAACTCCATTTCCAGTGCTGGCTCTCACCCAGCCTCAGTCCTCCCATCTCTGTGCCTCTTTGGGACATGTGCAACGGTATCCCTGGGGTGGGACATGAGCATCAAAGGAATTTTGCAAACAATTTGGAAGATTTAAAAAACCAAACCAAACCAAAAACAGAAAAATATGCATCTGTGCTTACCTTAAAACTCCCTTTAATTGAGCAACAAGGTCCCTAGATCCATCACAATGAGTACTTCCATCCGCCTGCAGCTCAGGGGCAGAACCAGGCCTGATCTACTGACACTACTTGAAATCCCCTTCCACCAAGAACTTTCACAGCCTGGATCATCCAAAGCTAGCTTCCTAAATTATAGCTTGTCATCAATATGCTTTGACAGAAAAGCACAATCTCTCCTACTGCAGAGCTTCGAAAATTTCGGTGGCAAAATCCCCAAATCCTTGGATGTCAATTTGTATCTCTAGGCTGGAGAAGTCATCTGTCTCCTGAGTGGGCTGGATCTGTGGCTCTTATGACTTGAAGAAAGGAACTTTTCAAGTGAACAATGAAACATTTTCTTATTCTTCTTCATCCTAAGGATATGATCAACTTTCCAGGCACAAGATGTGTTACAGGGGGATTTTCAATGCAGTGTACCTCCAGAGTGAGAAGTGGGATCATTCTTTAAAAACACACATCCTTCCAGAACAAGGTAGACTATACATATCTCCTCCATCTTCATCTGGGAATTAAGGCATGGAGGAGACTTCTGTCAAAAGAAAGGATGCAGACCTTGGTGGACTTCCATATATATGGCTACCTAACCAGTCTCAATACAGAAGATCTCACTACTGTCGACTGACTGACTGTGCACCTGGGGATTGGATTTTGATGCTTAACCGAAAGAGGACTATATCTTGAAATCACTTAAGGAATGGACATTAGTCGTCTACATTAAAAGCACAATACAAGGTCTCATTAGCGAAAGCTCCCAATGTCAAATAAAACCCTGCTCTAATGACCAGCAAGCATATCAGCATCCCACAGGAGTTCAATATGTATAGTGCTGTAAGAAGAATGAGGTTCCAAGATCATATCCTATGACCTTGTACACTGGAACAAAGTTGATTACCTAAAGTAGAATTTAATGTTGGGATTTGCACAAAACTTCCTTTTCTGGAACATGCTGAAAGCATCACACTACAGGAGACTGACCTTTTTGCCTGGACGCTCTTATATGCATACAATAAAGGCCACATGGAAGTTACTCGAGGTTACATTTTGCCAGTCTAGCATGGCAGTTAACCATGGTCTTTGCACTCAGCCAGTAGAATAAACTCTGTTTGCTGATGTCTCCTTCACGGTCCATATGAGCAATGATCACTTCATCCAAGTATTCACTTATAGAAACATAGAATCATAGGGTTGGCAGGGACTTCATGAAGTCATCTAGTTCAACCCCCTGCCTAAAAGACAGGACCACTCTCACTAAATTAGCCCAGCCAGGGTTGTGTCTAACCAAGCCTTAAATATCTCCAAAGATGGAGATTCCACCACTTCCCTAGGTAGCCCATTCCAATGCTTCACCATTCTCTTAGTAAGAAAGTTCTTTCTAATATCCAACCCCGACCTCCCCAACTGCAACTTGAAACCATTGCTCCTTGTTCTGTCCTCTGTTACTACTGAGAACAGCTGAGCTCCATCCTCCTTGGAGCATCCCTTCAAGTAGCTAAGGTTGCTATCAAATCCCCACTCAGTCTTCTCTTCTGCAAGTTAAATAAGCCTAGTTCCTTCAGTCTTTCTTCATAGGTTTTGTGCTCCAGCCCCTTGATCATTTTTGTTGCCCTCCACTGGACTTAATTTGTCCACGTCCTTTCTGTAGTGGGGAGCCCAAAACTGGACACAGTATTCCAGAAGTTGCCTCACCAGTGCCGAATAGAGGGGAACGATAACATCCCTCGATCTGCTGGCAACTCTTCTTCTGATGCGGCCCAGTATGCCATCAGCCTTTTTGGCAGCAAGAGCACACTGTTGACTCATATCCAACTTCCCATCCACTGTCACCCCCAGCTCCTTTTCTACAGTGCTACTACTTAGCTGATTGCTCCCCAGCCTGTAGCAGTGCATGGGGTTTTTCCATTCTACGTGCAGGACTTTGCACTTGTCCTTGTTGAACCTCATGAGATTTCTATTGGCCCACTGCTCTAATTTGTCTAGGTCTACTGCTCTAACTTGTCTGGTCACAGATGGAGGACTGGTCTTGCAATAGCAGACCTCCTTTAGGAAGTAAAGGCAAGCAAAGATCCAACACTAGGTTAATCAAACCTCAGAGCCACTGCCTCTTCAGCTAGAAAGGCATAAAAAGTATTGCTACCTCCGTCTCTTCTGACTTCTCTACTGCTCTGCAGAGCAGTGGGAGGGTGAGGGGAGCCACAAAGCAAGGACCTTATCCAAGATGTCATGCACCACCTTCCATTCCAGGCCCTGATACAGAAAGGCTGCAAGGCACTTTATTTACACTTTCCAGATGCCAGTCAATCACCAATGCATCAAATTAGAGATATTTCTGGGTGTAAAAGAGTTACTCTGCTCATCTCACTTCTGCCTTATACTAGTTAGTGTTTCTCTGCTCCCTGGTGGGCAACATGGAAACAGCCACCTTTGCTCTACCAGGGACAGGAGAATTTCTGTCTCGGGCAGGTCTGATTATGTTCTTCCCAGTGTATGAAAACCCTATCAGACACGCTGACTGTTGCACCCAGAACAGATGTATCACTCAGGGAAGCTGCTGTGTGGAATCACTGTTCCAAATGGCAGATAGGGTACCCTCATTCTGCTTCCCACCCCCTGAACTAAATGAGAAAGACTCCTTTAAAAGAAAAATATCTGATCCTCTGCCTTCACCAATCATGGGAGGGGAAGATATGCAATTGAAACTAGATCTCTGCCAATGGATGCAATAGGGTGAGATCTAGAGGGCTGGCCCAGAATTACTACCCTTGCATCACAGGAAGCCAAGATCACTGAAGCATGCCTGTGTATGAGATCAGAATTCTCCAAAAGCTCCAATAAGAACTGGTTATTCTTCTTCGACACGCGACTGGTTGTTCTTTATGGTCATCATCATCTTCTGTTAGCGTTCTTCCAAGAGGAGACCTCGTACCTGCTATATTGTATATCAATTCCAAGCCCTAAATTACAATCAATCAACTTTCCAGGCACGACACATCTGTGTTTGTCCTGAATCTGAGACACTCCGGGAGCCATATCACTCATGTTTTCTGATCAAACTCTGTACAGAGAGAAAGCTGAAGCAAAACTGCACAAGAAAAGACAAAGTGAACTTTCTTCTTCCCTAAAGCCAACATTACTACTACCAGAATCCTGGAAAGGGACCTATAGACCATCAGTCAGATCAAAGGGAAAAGGCTGTCATCCATCTGCAAAATCTGAGAATTGTCTAAGGATGGGAAAATGGGAATGCTCCTTCAGGAACTTATTCAGGCATTTGAGGCAGGGTCTAGCTTATTTGGGGTTTCCCTCAACAAAGCTCAGCAGCAGGGAGGAGTCATGGATGTCTCCAGGGAGGCAGAGAAAACTGGAGGGTGACCAGAGTGTTGCAGCCAGTGACTCTCATACTGAGTCTGCCCCAAACTGTAAGCAGTATCTACTCAAATGGCTTGTGGCCTTAGCACATGGAAGAATGCACCATAGGTGCTTTTTAAAAGGCCTCCCTGAACAATTCGTCTTCCCTTCTGGCATTCAGGACCCCTACCAGGAGTTTCATGTGTCTCCCATTTTCTCTATTCAGTTCTTCTGATCTTCACCAAAAATCAAAGGCTTCTGCCCACTGATGCCTAGATCTTGCCCTGGAATTTTGGAATTGCTTAGATGCAGCACGCTGAAGTTATTGCATTGCAAGTCGAGAGCCATTGAGTTGTATGACAGACCTCACTGTGCTTGGCCAATAAAGCTGCGGGTGCCGTTTTTAGTTCATCTGTAGTTCTACAGGATTTGTACTCAAAGACCTCAGAACACTTTGCAAAGGCTGGGGGGAGTCATCAGCACCCTCTAAACAGCTAGGAACAGCAAGGCACAAAAAGTTGAGATAAATGAATTGGAGGTCTCAAAGGGCAGGATCTGAAATGAGAAGAGAACCCAGACAGTCTGATTCTTCTAGCTGTAGGCTACCTTCAGTGCATGAACCCACTGAGAGTCAGAACAGTCCAAGTGGCAAAAGCCTGGCAACAACCAAAACCAACAGCTACAAGAGGGAAGAATTTGCTCCACTCCCTCAGACTGGAATGTTAACTCTGTGTCTAACGACTGCAAGGTGACTGTCAACATTGCTAGGAGAAGTTTTGAAGATTTTGAGAGTTGGACAATATATTTTGAACAGATTCTTGCTTTGATGGTTGAAGTGTGCGGAATGTAGCATCTAGGCAGAAATTCTGAGTGTGCCCATCTGCACCCACAATTAACCACACACACGTTCTAGCTAAAAGTTTGCCCTTTTTCTGCAAACAGTGATACTACCTGCATTAAAAACCCTGAGCTCCTGAAGTGGAGAGGAGATTAATTTCTTCACAGTCTTTCAAACACAGAAAGCAGCTGCACTTTTATTTACCAAAAGTGATTCAGCCCTCAACCTCCTCTCCAAGTGCTGAAGGGATTCCCCACAGGGCACCACAGTCAGAGATCTGCATGAGGCTGGGTCTCCCAGACAACGGGGAGAGCCACAGCAGTTGGAAATGTGTGTCAAGCATGTCACTGATCTATTGCAAAGCTGACAACAAACATGGTAGGCAAAAACAGCAGCTTCAGCCAGGCTTAGTGCAAGGGAACAGGGAGAAAAAGCTCCCAGGCATCACCTGACCTAGAGGTGCAGGCACTGAAACTGGCAGAGAAGATGCAAGACGGTAGCTTGTGTTACACATTTTAGTGCCACTGCAGGGTTTATGTAACGTTCACAGATCATTAAGCAGTGGATGTAGTCGACGTTCGTTCCTTGTGTGCTCAGTGCAAGAGGGTTACCAGAAAGACCATAGCAAGTTAGATGAATGCTGTCACAGATGTAACAGAAGCAGGGTCAGCACCGACCCCCCGGTCTTCCCCACTACCATCCATCCCCAGGGCGAGCAAAATATGGAGCCCAGCCCTCCCTCTTGCCCAAAGGCAGGGTGCACAGAACAACTCCTGAAACCGTTTCCTTCAGATCAGTGGTTTGCAACCTGCAACCATGAACCACTTGCAATCCTTCCACCACACAACTGCATCCCATATGAAATCCCCAGGGCTATACATGTAACATATATATGTATGTGGAGGTGGCCCATGTAACACAGAGAGAACTGCATAAAGGGCTGTTGCTTAGGGTCAAAGGGTGGTGTGGAGGGCCCAGCGCCAACTGGCCTGTGCAGGCCCTTGACCCTTCCCTGTGCTCCCACCCCACTACTTGATTTCAGCTTCCCACCACAGGAAGCAGGGTGGGGGTTGGGGATAATGTGGCAGTGGAAGGGGGGCAGCAGCAGGGGCCCCATGCTGCCCTCCTCACAGTGGGGCAGCGTGCAGAACCATGGGGCCTGGAACAGTTGCCCTGTTCAAACCCCCATGCCCCAGGGACAGGCCTGACTGCAATACAGGTCCCACAGTGGTAAATAGATTGAGAACTGCTAAATCACATCATCGCTTAGCTTCAAACTCTCTACAGACAACAGTCCCATCCAGGTCCTTATCTTCTGGCTCCAGTAGCCTCCTGCCTTCCAGGCTCCTGGACACTCCCCACTGCCTCACTCCATGCAGAGAAAATGCAGCTCCTAAGATCTGGTCATGGCCCTTTCTCCGCTGCTAACCTCAGACTGTGCAGAACATTGCCAATCACCCACTTAGCTCTGGTCCACGCTGATGGTGAAGTTGAGCTAATGCTGCTTACCTTGAACTTTGCAGCCTGTATCTCCACTGTCAGAGTAGGAAGTTTTAATTACATGGTGCTGTAATTCAAGCTGCTAACACCATCCCTGCACTGAGGTTGAAAGCTACAATTCGGATTAAGGTTAGTGTAGCCAGAGAATAGCTCTAATTTTGCATTTCTTGTTTTTCCTGTCTGCTAGTGACATAGCTCCTTCCCCCAAACTGCAGCGGCAGAAAGTTTTCAATTAATTCCTGTCTGTATACAGCACTGTGCCTCTCTGTTGTGTCTGTGGCAGAGAAACAGCAAGGAAAACTTTCCCTGCCCCCCCCCCCTTTTTTTTTTCTTTTTTTAAAGGAGGAGGAAGTGGGCGTGAGCAGAGAATGACTGCCTCCCCATAAGCCCCTGTGGGTACTACCCACAGTGCAATGCATTTCAAGAAGTAATGGGAGTAGCGGGGACACAGACCCCGAGCAACTTTGTCTTCTGTAGTTCAACAACCTAAAATCGAATTACAATCCCACACCCAGTGTAGGTAAACCAATAGTCACTCTTCTTACTGCACTCCCTGCCTATCTGACCCCTCCCACTCAACAGCCTGGTTGGCTGGCCACTCTCCCCTTACACCCTATGCAGACCTAGGGCTCCTCACCCAGGCTATCAGTCCCTCTGAAAGACCTGCCTTTTCCACACCTAGGAGAAAACTGCTCTTCTTGTTTGATTTACATCCTTGCCCGCTAAGTGTTCCTCACTGTGTGAATAACTTCAACCCTCTTTTACACCTCCACCACTCTCCCCATTGCAGCAGCCCTTTGTCAGAACTTTCCTGTCATGGGGAAGGATAAGTTGTTTAGTGAAATAACACTTTTCTGGAAGGCAAGGAATACAGCAGGTTAAGAATAATCTAGGGGAAGTCTCTCTCTAGCTCTTACATATTGCTCATCATCTATCAATCTCAGTATGCTCTACACAGCTGGGCACAGATTGCCTGATTTTAATAAAGAAATTGAAGTACTAGATGAGGGAAAAGTCAGTGGAAGACCTGGGAATCTGAGGAGGCAGCAGCTTTGACTAGGAACCCCTCCACCCTTTTCCCATGTGCAAAGCACATCAACTTCACTGACTCCACACTGACCTGCAGTTTCACAGCAATCACCACTGAGTTTAGGTCCTTGTCCATCTCCTTCAGCATGATTAACTTCTTCAGCGTCAAACTGAACACCCTGTCAGGGGGAGAGAAAGTGTCAGAAACAGGACTTGGATCCAGGAAGAGATGAAGCATTCTTGAAGTTAAACAGGGAATCAATCAGAGGTGGTAACCAATGCAATATCCTCATGACTTCCTCTTGTGTAAGGAAGCAGATCTTCAAAGCTCTGTACTTCTCTGGGCAGCAGAGCAGATGCACCCGAAGGCTGTCTGCATGCCTTTGTGCATTTCTAGGTGCAAATAGTTTTCTAGATCTGTGTCTTTGCTGTCTATCCTCCTGCAATACAGACAGCACTCAGGAAGGGAAAGAGAAAAGGAGAGGAAGTACATGTGACCTGCCTAGAACTTGAAATCTTTAAAGGCAACTTAAACCTGACCCATTTAGTCTGAGCCTCTGGCAGTCCTGGGCTTGATGCAAAAGTTACAGGGTGAGGTACTATGGATTGTGATAGAGTAGAAAAGGGCAATCCCTTCCAGCCATAACATGAGCCACACTGAATGCCCAGAAGGCACGCAGACCAACACACTGGTAAAGCCCCAATTAACAACAGGTTCTAGGGGGGCACACAAAACCTTTCGGTGACATGGGTTTTAGCTAACAGAGACTTCGCTGGCTTGCAGTGTCCGTGTCCTGTTGCAAGCAGGCCAGTGCCTCAAGCAGGGGATACAGAAGTACGCGCCATTGTGAGAGAATTTGTACTTTACTTTACCAGCAGCCCCATCTGTCCTAGAGAAGTCAGCCACCAGCTACAATTCCCTCCCTCCCTCCCCCTTGCAGTGGGTCTGTAGCTATGGGAGCAGAACTTTATCTCCAAGTCACAGCATGAAAAAGTGTGGTCCAGGCCCCAAGGTCCTTCCTGCTCTGTGGAAGTTACTCATTTGGTTGAGGGACAGATTCCTTGGAATTTACCCACAGAAAAACTCAAGGCACATAGGATGGCTACATACTGCAGAGCTCAGCAGAAATAAGCACATTTCTCTATGGGACCAAAAGCTGCACCAGGTCTCAATCTGTAAAAAACATTTTGGGTTTGTGGTCCTCATTCTTCAGGGAAAGGAAATCTTCAGGTAGTGCAGATACACACTTCTCTTTCCTTCATATTAAAGTCCTAAGATCCATTCCTGACAGTAGTGACCCAGGGAGGGAGCCTACTTATGTACAGAGATTGAGTGAGGTTTTCAACAGCAATTATGTGACTTCAAAGCCAAGTCCCATTTCAAGAGCACATCACCACACAGATGCTTTGAAAATTCCACCCACTAACTCCATTCTCAGTAACAGAACAAGCAGAGATTGGAGCAAAGGATGAAAACTCCTAGTGGATCTCCCCTAGGAGGCATGAGCTTGTCCTCTAGTGAGGCACTGCCATCCCCTGGCATTAGCAACATAATCTTTCCGCTAGGTAGACCACAGAAAGACACATTCGCCATTTCAAAATGGCGCTCTTTCCCTTTGACTTTTGATAGAGAAGGCTTCCAATCTGCAGGACAACCTTAGCTCAATCTCCAAGGCCGGCTCAGGCTAAGAGACTACTTTCGGTTCAAAGGCTATAGAGCTCACAGCCCCAGGGCTCTTTTGGGCAGAGAGCAATGAAGACTCCTGACAGAATGGAGAGGAGATAAGCAGATACTTCCCTTCAGGACTCAAAAACATATTTCACAAGCACGGTGGAGGGACCACATTCAGGTGCCAGATGCTGAGACAGCCCGTCCTGAGAAGAACTAACACTGACATGAGGAGAGACGTTGCCTCCTGTGCCAAGTATAGTGAAAAACTGCAGGGATCCTTCTGTCCAAGACAAGGACATTTACACCTCCCTCTGCAGGAAGGAAAGCCCCCATCCCAGTTCTTCAATTAGCACATGGTAAATGAAACTCTTCACTCCAGGAAGCCATTTGTCACCCAAGGAAAGCTGCCCTGTGGGCTCCAGACACCCTTACTCTGCCTCATCTTCAAGGATCAAGCCCCAGGATTGATCTCTCCTTAACACCCCTGACCCCGATGGACACTGTCACCTTCAGTGCTGGCTACGGTGAGCGAGTGTTCTCTAGCTTTCACATGAAGAAACTATCTGGGAGTCCCTCACTCCTCAGCCACAAAAGGCAAATGCAGAAAGGACCCTCCTGCCAGGAAGCGCTGGAAGTACTGATCTCGGATTAGTGCATTTAGTCTGACAAGACGCCATCCCGGTTTGCTCCCAGGACTGGAACCGTCGGAATGGCTGGAAGACTTTTGATGCAGAACATAGCAGTGTGGACCCCTTGGACAACATCTGCTACTACTGACTCTCCTGATGGCCCATCCACTATGGCAGTTCAAGTAGTAGATAAAGATGCCTTCCTGTCCAGGGTTTCTTTCACAGTCAGCCCTTTGTGAATATTCTGGGAGCAGTGGCTAGAGCAAAATACAAACCCTGTGCTACAAATGCTTTCATCCAAAGGTAAAGTGCAGGTGTCTGATGCAGCAGCAACAAATAGGAATATGGAGGAAGCATCCATCTCACCTCTAGACAGTGAGAAAATCCCCGGATGAACTGAAGAAGTGTTTACGCCCCAGGACACTCCTAACGTAGCACATTCCTTGGTTCAGAAATAAAGGGGAAATGCCACCACGGAAGGAGGAAACTGGTGCTCCAGTCCTTCACTTTCCATGTTATGTCACTGCAATAAAAGCCTACCTGAAGCACTGCTATTAGACAGAAAGCCAGCAGAGGGACAGCAAAGGAAGAAGGGCAAAAATGGGTCAAGCAGACCAAACAAACAAACAAACAAAAAAAACCCCCACCAACCTATTAGCAGGGGCAATAGCTCCACCTAGGACTCTTTCAAAAGGGAGTTCAAACAGAAATGAAACCCAGCATGAGGCCTCCCAGCTTTTCCTTTTTCCAGTTGAACCACTCCGATCACCACAGGATCAGAGCACCTTGCTTTCTTCAATGCTGCAGATGTTAACATTCATCCATATACCACAAAAGGGTAACCACACCTCTCCACCCAATGCTCTGACCCAATTCTTGGCTGTGTGAAGCCTCTTAAAATGAATTTCTACCCAGATCAGAGTTTGACCTAACAGTGGAGGTCAGCAACACTAATTTTTTGCCAGGACTAGTATAATAGGTTAGCTCTATGCTATTTATGGGCAAGCAAAGGAAGACAAGCCAGATGAACTTAAAACATACTAGCATGTTCTATTGTGAAAAGTGGGAGTCACCACAGCTGGGGATTTGGAAAAGATTTGCTTGATGCCCCTAACTTCTAGATCACACAGGGCATCTGTAGCAAAGGCCAGAACTGTCCCCAGATCTCCTAGGAGCTGTCAGGTACTTCACCAGCCACCAAGCGCACCCCAATCTCTAGCAGAAAGAAATACAGACAGAAGACGGATAAAGGCAGATGGGGCCAGAATTGGCTAATTGCAAAGAGGAGCCTCTTATGACACAGCACGTGTACCAAGGACATGGTAAGTCATCCATGTCTTAGTGTTCATCTGCATGAATGAATGCACTTGTACCAAAAGTAAATACCAGCATTGTGGAAGGAGACAGGTGAGGCAGAATATTCAGGGAGGCATAGCTGTGCTGTGAATATGACAGAAGCTGAGTAAAAACCTGCTGCCAGCTTATGGCGAACACACATCAGGTGCTGACTGAGGAAACAGATTGCTGCTTCCAATCCAAAACAGCTTTGCCTTTCAAGCAGCGCGACCTTTCCAGAGCCACAGGAGCTAACTAGAGCACAATATGGGAACAGCTATTGTTCTCGGCACAGTTGCAGTGACAGATAAGAGGCCAGCACAAGGGAACTCCAAACTGGCAGCTTCTTCGTACAAATGAGGACCCTCACAAATGCTCGGCACAATTACAAATATCCTACACTTAAGTGGGAACTGCTGGTGTGTATGTTTCTATGTGCTCTGGAAAAGTTAAAAAACAGAAGCCAATTCCCATGAAAAAACCTGTGGGGGGGGGGGGCTGAGCAGATGCACCCCAAACTTTACTCAGTGCTGTCCTTGAGTTCATAGCACATGGAGAATTAATAGATGACATCTTAGTCAAAACAATGACCAGGATCATCAACAGAAGGATCAGACAGGATTTGAAAGGGAGGGAAAAAGTGCATTGTTCTTGCTTCCAGAAGCAAAGACTAAAATCTTCAGACTTGGTTGTCCAGATCTGAAGTGGCCAGATTTTCGTAGGTTGTAGCTGCCACTAAATTTAAATCTCTTCTTAGCCCCTCATTACAGTATGGAATGAGCTGCACTGGGCATCTCCCTCATTCTCTCCAGGGGTGAGTGTTTCAAGTACCTCAACCCGCCCTTCCCTCAGAATGGAATCCATGCTCTAGACAGGATCACCCAGCTGAAACGTCCCTGTTTACCAGTCATATCACCTTAGCCAGCCCAACTGGGTTTGGGTCTGGTTATAGAATTCCCTGCAGGTGCTTGTGACCAGTAAGAATTTAGCATAGCTTGATTAGGTCCTATGATGGTGTCTTTTGTGCAGGTATGAGGACCAAGTTGGCAGAGTGGTTTGTTGCAGGGATATGTGCCTGCTTTAATGTTTCTGTTGTTAGGTCTGTAGTTGCTGGTGAGTATCTGTTTCAGGTTCGAGGGCTGTCTGCAGGTGAGAAGAGGTCTGTCTCCCCAGGCTAGAGAAAGATAGAGGGGTTCTCTTTTAAAATAGGCTGTACGTCCTTAATGATCTGTTGTAGAGGTATGACTTGGAGGTTGTATGTGGTGACTGGTGGCGTTCTATTGTTTTTTGGGCCTTTCCTGTAGTAGACGACTGCAGGGAAGGACTTAATCAAGCCAGCTACTCCGTCAAAGGGTCATTCACCTACGCATCCACTAATGTGATTTATGCCATCATGGGCCAGAAATGCCCCTGCACTTTATACATTTGACAGACAGGACAGTCCCTATGCAGAAGAATAAATAGCCACAAAACTAACATGAGAAATCAACCCACCCACCCCCACACACACAGTTGCTGAGGCCTTCCATCTTCCTAATCACTCCATTGATGATTTGTTAACGATGGTTCTCAAGAAAATCAATGGGACATCAAGACTTCAAAGGAAACAGCTGAAATTAAATTAATATTCAGATTAGATTGTGTGAAAGCAGGACTGAATTGTGACTATGGCTTCTTTTCCCATTATAACAGGTAATTTGACTTCACCCTCCTCTATGTGCTGTTTCCCAGAGTCTGAATCTTTACAAATGCTCTGATTTGCTGTTGCAGTATGACCTGATCCCATGTCTTACACTCCCCTGCATTTATTTTCATCCTTTTCTGTAAGTTCCCCCTCTTCAAAGCATCTGATGAAGTGGGATTTTCTCCCACAATAGCTCATGTGATAAATAAATCTGTTAGTCTGAGTGCCACAAGACTCCTTGCTTTTTTTGCACTACCAGTTAAGTTGGTCTGATTCACATTGCTCAGTGGCTTGACTGACACCCCCCCCCCCCCCCAAGCACTGCAAGTTACAGCACTGTCCACTCTGGCATTGTCAGCGGAAGACGCTCTCCTGCAAAAATAGCTTTTGCCTCTTGCTGAGGTAGAATAATTATACTGTTGGTATAGAGCGTCTTCACCAGCTACACTACAGCTGTGCTGCTAGGGCCTTCTAGTGCAGATCTGCCCTAGGACTTCAAACATGAATTCATAGAATCATAGGGTTGGAAGGGACCCCACGAGGTCATCTAGTCCAACCCCCTGCCAAAAAAATTGTTATCAGTCCAGATCCTCTCCCCACCCCGTTACGTTTAGAAGTCACCATGGAGTAAAAACCTCACTGTTGCCACAAGGGAAAAGGAAAAGGGTTATATACAATAAGATCCACAACTTCCAAAGGAAGGGTCTATTGTAAGTTGCAAGTTCAGGAGTTTCTGATGTCTCAGGGGCTGCTGCAGGAATCCATCATTGTGAAATCTTTTGGGAAACCATATCGCGTTGCCAGGAACAAAACAGTATCCAGTCAGCATCCAGGAAGCTTTCGCAGCTTAGTCACTTGGGTCAGGAGCAAGACAGAAGGCCCATATGGGATTGCTCTGCACATTGAACTCATCCCCGCAAAGCTATGAGGGTTGGAATGCAAGTCATGAGGATAACACACTTGGTTCTTTTTCAGCTTTGTCCACCATCACCGCTCTTCTCACCCAGCCCCTGCACTAAGGCACCCAGAGAGTGCAGCGGGACTGTTTCCAGCTTCCAGAGACAAAACTAGGGTCTGAGGTTTCTGCAGCTTCTCTAGGTCACAAGTCTGTGACAGAGTTGGGAATGCAACCCACTACTTATGATCCAGTCCATTGCACTAGATATGGCCTCCTCCCTATAACTGTTCATGGTGGGAGCAGGCCAAAAAGGTCTGGTACTGGGGTTCTATTTTGCTCCTTGCTACTGACTTTCTGTAGGACATTGGGGAAGTCACTCCAGCTGTTTTCACTCTGACTCTTCAAATTCCCAGCTGTGCCTCAGTTTCTCCATCTTTCAGCTGGAGCAAGTGCTGTTCACCCACTCACTAGCATCCTTGTGTGAAAGCTACACTGGCATTTGCACAGTAAAATATTAGAGAGACTTAGCTTAAAGTCCCAATCTCAGGGGAATGGGAACAGTTACTCCCCAAATGCAAAGCTGTACAACATACTGTGCCTGTCTCCCTTCATTGGGACTGAACCCTAGACCCTCAGCCCCTACCCCTGGAACTAGGCAAGTCACTGCACCAGCTGTGGATAAGTAGCAGGATCTTATTCTCAATGTGCGGGTGGAGCCATGCACTTTAGGATGGGGACAGCGCTAATGGAGCTCTTCAATAGCACGAGGATTTCAGACACAAAAGCTCCACTGTATATTTAACCTGGTTGTATCAAGCTTGTGCCCTGTGAACGTCTCAGTACAGGTCAGATTTGACAGGCCACTTGTACAACCTGTAAAAACAAACAAGGAGTCCTATGGCACTTAAAGGCTAACTAATTTATTTATTGCATGAGCTCTTGTAGGAGAAAAATCCCACCTCATCAGACACTTTGAAGACAGGGGAACTTACAGAATGGGAAGAAAAATGCAGGGAAGTGTGAGTCATTTCCATGCATTTATTTCCTCCCATTCTGTAAGTTTGCCCATCTTCAAAGCATGTGATGAAGTGGGATGTTCTCCTACAAAAGCTCATGCAATAAATCAGTCTATTAGTCTTTAAGTGCCACAGGACTCCTTGTTTGTTTTACTGAACTAGACTAACACAGCTTTCCCTTTGGAACTTGTTGAGTCCACATGAAAAAGCAAACCATCCCCAGGCACCTCTCTGGTCAGGAAGCTTTGAACTGCTCTGGCCAATTGGTTTCTTGTTTGGTATTTAATGCAGCCATATGCAAGGTCACACACACAGGGCCCAGGGTGAGTCCTCTAGCATGGACAGCAGGGATTCTGACCAGGATATAAGGGTCACTGTAGGCAACTGAGTGACCACGAACTCCAGGTGCACCGGTTGGCGAAAAAAAGCTACTGTAACCCTTGGCTGTGTAAACAAAGCAGGAGCAGGGAGGGAGTTTTACCAGTGTATACTGCATGGGTGAGACCTGTACTGGAATGGCCCATCCACTTGTAGGTGGGAGGGGGGAAGGTGATCTCATATTGAAGAATTGGAGAGGATGCAGAAAGGAACAACAGAAACATCTGACTCCAGGAGTGGAGAAAATGTTTTAGCATAAGAGACTTAAAGCTTTCAGCCTACTTAGCTTATCAAAGAGAAGAGCAAGAAGTGACTTGATCATGGGGTCCACATATCTTTACAGGAAGAGAATGCTGGACACTGATGGGCTCTTTAACACAGAGGAAAAAGGCAGAACAAGAACCAATGGCAGGAAGATCAAGCCATCCAAATTCATATTGGAAATAAGGCAGAAATGGTTTAACAGCCCATGTGAGGAGTCGTCGAACAACCTGCCCAAGGAAGTGGCGGATTCTCTATTTCTTTAAATCTTCAAATTCAGCCTGGCTGCAAGGGTTGTTAGTCAAACAAGTGACTGGGCTCAACTCAGCAGTAACCAGTGAAATTTTCAAGCCTGCAACATTCAGCAAATTGGACTAGATGCTCCCTCTGGCCTTAGAAACCACTCTTGATATTTCAGGTTAGCCATTTTCCACAGTTGGGAGGGCTACACGCTTCCTGAAGTGGCAGGAAAGGCACTGGTTGTCTACTTTGTGTTAGTCGAGTCCAGACACACTTTAATGCATGTAATCAAATGGGGATGCCTAAAACAGCACACCAGCAGCCTGAGGATGGCAGCACACTGGGGTAACTCTAGTATTGCAAACACTCGCAGGCCAGAAGAACTACTTGCAACAATCAGGCTTTTATTAAACAATGGCTAAACTGAGCCCCTCTCACATTTTCCCATCACACAAGTTTGGGTGTCAGTCTTCCAGAGCAATGGGGAGTAACGTTCCTGGTGGACAAGCAGGGATGTGCTGCAGCAGCTTGGGGCTCACCCTGGGAAACTGGCATCTAATGCTCTTTGCTAGTAGATAAAGTGGAAAAGCACTGTAAAAGGAAGATTTCTCACCAAAGGGGCATGGTTCTGGAACAGCCTTCCCATAGGATGGTTGTTTGTCCTCACTCCAGCTAGTCTGAAGACGGAGCTGGGTAAGTTTCTGACCGGAACTCTATGATGGGGGTTTGGCTACAATAGCAGAGACTGGATTTGATGACCCAAGAAGCACCTTATGCTCCTAATAGAAGTTGTTTTCATATCAGGCAGGTTCAAACAAGCAAAGAACTATTAATCTTAGAGTATCTGCCATTTAATAGTTCCATAATAATTAGTTTCTAGTGCTTGTGATAGATCTCAAAGCACTTCATAAACAAAGACAAGGAGAGGAACCCATGTACAGATAGGGAAATTGAGGCACAGGGAGGCAATGGCTGGTAAGCAGTCAGTAGCAGAACTAGAAGCCAGGTCTCCAGAGATGCAACCTGGCTTCACATTGCCTTCCTTTAAGTCTGCCACCCCTCTTGAAGCAGGGAAGGATTAGCTGTCTCTTTTTTACACATGGGGAAATAAAGCAACAAAAGTAGCCGGTGCAGTCTGTGGCAGGTCCAAGAACCAACCTCAGAAGTCCTGTCTTTTAACCCTAAGATCAGCCTTCTTTGTATTTAAACAAACAAGCAAACAAAACATACCAAGTTCAGCTTTGACCTAAAAAAAAAAACGTAAGCAACATACTTGTCTTCATGCTTAATCAGGCCACTAGCTGAGGATATCTTGGCACTCTGGCTATTTTACTTTGAAAATGGTGAAACTGGTATATAAATTTGGAAGTGCTGGCACTCAACCAATAATGTTTAGAGGCAGCTGAAAGTTAAACACAGCAGAAGCAAATCAGAAAGGGTTTCAGGAAACAATCACTCTGACAAATAAACTAAACATTCATGCAAAAAAGCTAACCAGAAGGAAGCTTCAGATCCAGATTTCATAGGCTGTGCTATTGCAATCTAACTATGACAATCATGCCAAGGGCATGAGCAAACTAGTATTTGGATAGGAGAAATACATGAAGGTAGGGGATTTGGTGGTGTCCAGCTCCGCCCACCATCCCAGAACACCTACAGAGAAACTCAACATGAGCTTGGCAAAGCGGCCACTGCGACCCATGGCATTACAAACTGGGGAGCAGCAAATTGGAACAGGAAAGGGATCTACCAATGCATAAAGCACTGATGAGAGCAATACTGTGTCTTGATCTAGGGGTCACATTTTAAGAACTGCAGCAAAGAGCCACAAAAATGAGCTGAGGGCTCAAGAAAGTGCCTGACAGGAAGAGGCTTACAGCTCAGTTTGTTATTTTATTAAAAGGAAGATTGAGAGGTGACAATTACAGCATATAGGTACAAACTCCAAATGGGAAGCTATGCTAGTCTAGTTCACCAAACAAACAAGGAATGCTGTGGCACTTTTACAGACTAAAATATGTATTTTTCACAAAGCTCATGCAAAAAAAAAAAACACTTTTGTTTCTCTGTAAAAGTGCCATAGGACTCGTAGGACATAGGTACCTTCATGAGGAGAAAAGACTGAGTATTAAAGGGCTCTTTAGGCTAACGGAGAAAGACAGCAGCAGCAGAAAGCTGAAGGTAGAGAGGTTAGAAATTGAGGCAGAACGTTTTAACAGAATTTGAGATTAAGAACTGGGACAAACTGCCAAGGGAAGTGGATTCTCCATCTGCTGGTGTCAGCATTCAAAAGATCACCATCAGGCTCTGTAACTAATACCTGCCCTGGGATCAATGAGAGCAGCTTGGGGTGCTCAGAACTACCCTAGCTAGCTTGGGGAGACAGCACAATACTTGGTCACTCTTGGAAAGATGGACGCCTGAGAAGTGCTGCCGTAGTCTGCCAGCTTCATCTGACCCCTTGCATTAGACATATTTGAGAGGAGTGCCTAGGTTGGAAGGAAGTCCATTTCCCCAGGGATTAGCAAATGGGATCAGAAAGAACACAAAGCTGAGAGGCTCTTGCCATCTGCAGCCACTGGGGTCTTGTGCTCATTTAACTACATACAAGTTGACACTTGTCACTTTGTGCCAGCGGAGAAAATCCACAAGCAAGTTTTCACACACTCAACTGCTGGCTGCCAGCAGCCTTTTCGGAGCCATTTGCATGGAAAAATGAGGTCAGACAGGCAAAACAAAACAACTAAAGACTGAAGTGCTTTCAAAGACCTTGAATTAAAATCCTTGCCTTTTCTCTTGGGGTCATGCTGCTAACCAGAAGAGTAGAAGTGCCATGGCTTCCTGACTACAGACGCCAATATAGGCAGAGCATATAAAGAAGACTGACTTACAGAAAACACCCACTGTGAAAGGCCTTAACTTTCTCCCAATAGATTTTTACCTAGTCCTTCAACATGTCAGCAGCTAGTGTAGACAGGGAAAAAATAATGTGATTATAATAATCCCACAGAGCTCTTCCTTTTCTGTTGATTTAATATGGCTAAAATGTGAATGTTTAGAACAGGGGTCTCAAACACACAGCCTGTGGGCCTCATCCTGCTCCTAAAGCTATTTCCTGTGGCCCGCAACGACACTATTGTTATCAGTATTTGCAATATTGTTGTACGAAAAGATTTCGGTGGTGTGGCCCTCGGGCTAATGTGCTAGTCCTCATGCGGTCCTCTACTAGTCCTCATGATGATTTGAATTTGAGACCCCTGGTTTAGAAGAAGTGCTACCAGCCTCAGCATTCACTCTGTAATAGGCTGTGTTAAAATAAATCTTCCCCAGCTTGATCATTATCTGGTGTCAGCAGGGGACAGACAGATTCAGCTCTTCCCAGAGTGAGCGGCTGAGCAGTGCACACACAAACTCACCAGGGATTATCTGAAAATGCAAGAAGAGCACAAAGAGAAACATACTGCTCCTCTGCAGGGATGCCCAGCTGCCACCTCCTCTTTGATAGCAAGCTAGAGTATGCAAGCAGGCTAAACAGAGCACAGTGCAAAGACAAAAAAGACACAGGAAACCATCACACATTGCTACATTTTGCTCTGCAGGTGTGAGAGACTCCAGTGAATGGGAGAAAGTTCGCCCCCCCCCCCTTCTTCTCTAAGGGAGAATTTCAAAATGGCAGCAATTGCTAGCTGCCATACCAGATGAAGTCATTACTGCTCTTTGGAAAGCTTACATACCAAAGAACTCCAAACCTAGCAGACATGAAGTTATCAGATCAGTTCCAGAAAAGGAACCCATACACCGAGTAGCCATATTTCTAAAGTGGTAGCAGCTAGACATCCCAGGCAATGGCATCTAGGCTCCTAAATCACTGATACTTTTGAAATTTACTTTACATCAGTAAGGGATATGCTAAGCTAAGTCAATAAAAGTCATTCTTAAACTGGCCAAAGAGTGACTGCACAAAAAAGCCTGTAGGGATTTCATTAAACTGGCGCAAGTTGCATGTCTAGACAAGGCCTTTCATCTGAAATGACCCCTTCCACTGGTGTAGCAACCCACAGAGCTACATTGGCACTGTGTACTTAGTACCAAACAGAACAACAAACATCTATTGCTGGTTATCGCAGCAAATAGCAAGTCAGGACTCCTGGTTCCATTCTCACCCTACCACTGTCGCTATGTGAACCTGGACAAGCTACCAGTGCCTCCCCTTTCCTGTGCCTCAGCTCCCATCTATCAAACAATACCTTCCTTTACAACATGCTTGGAGATCTCCAGACAAAAACACACTAAACAAACAAGCATGTCCTATCACTCAATCACTGCCAACTCGTCCTTTTTCCATTCACATTACTAGCCATGATCTCTCCACCCTTTCTCTTCTGGTCTTAACTTGCTCTGTGCTACCATCTCCAAAAAGAAAAGAACAGAAAGAAACCCCTCTATTATCTGTACCCCTCCTTAAATGCACAATGTCACAACCAGCACAGAAGAGACAGAACTGTAGCATAACACCTGAGATAAAGCAAAATGTAACCAATTAATCATTTCTGTTGTGGTTATTCTGCAAGGTAAATCTTGTGCATGTGAGCACCCATACTGCTGTGGAAGCCTTTGTGAGGGGCTTTTTAGCTCCCTCTGTAACAATCAGGATAACAGTATTTGTATTTTCCGCCAAAGCTAATGGAGTGAAGGCCAAGCGACATCACAACTCACTGCCATCTATAGCTTTATTAAAAATTATGCCAACTGTCCAGCAAAGAAAGCATCCTGAGCTTCAGTCATGGCAGCTGATCACCTGTTTAGAAAGCAATGCCACTTTTGACATCCACAGATCACTCACACATTTGTCTTATAGTGTTATCAACTCGGGACTTTATCATGCTATTCAATTTACCCAAAGCAGCCAGACCAAACCTAGTGGCACTGTGCTCCCATGAGCCAGGCCATAATGCCTGGAGCAGGAAGCCAGGCCCAGCAACGCAGGGCAGGACAAGCTCGCTTTTTTTCTGAACCCCCCCATAACACCTGGCTTTCTCTATTCTTTAGGCCAGGGTTCCAGTTGCAGTGCCAGGGCAAAGGATGCATATATGTAATTGCATGGCACAAAAAAGAAAAAGTGCAGTTGGTGGGTTTTCTTAGAACAGTCTGGGAACCAGTGCCCACCAGACAGTCAAAAGATTATAACATATATTTTAAAAAGCCTCAGGAATTTGGGGACCCTGACTCATGATCACTGAATGCCTGTGGTTGGCAGGGCTAACTGTGGAAGAACAGAGAGGCCTCAGTCTGGATCAGAAACCCACAGCTCTAGGTGCTACACAATCACGCAGGAAGACAGTAGCTGTCTTTTTAAACTCGCTCAGCAGGCCTGAAGGCAACCTACTGGAACAGAATGGAGAGAGCTGTTGTAGGGTTTGTGGGAGTGAGAGGGGGCAATTCAACATGCCAGTAAATCCATACAAAACATACGGACTGCAAATGAAAATAGAGATTTAATTCACTTTGCAATTCCCTGTCAACAAACAATGTTTAATTGCACCTGAAGAAGATACCCACAGACCTACACAGAAGTCTCACCATCTAATGAGGAGACTCACTAGTCAGAGATCCTGTTTGCTCTGTAGGCTTAGAAGACAGCATGCAAGTGAACCAGCTTAGTAGCAACAGGGGCACACATCCACTACTGGAATGGAATTTAATTTAACTCTTAGCTTCCAATCCCATTTTAAACCATTCCAGGGATCTGTAGCATCAGTCTGCATTTATGTCTCTCTATTCTGCTTGGTGGTTGGTTATTTTTCAGATACAAGGGAAAGTAAGCTAGCAACTGTAAATGCTTGTGGAGATGCTATAGTTAATGACCAGAACCCCAGTGTGCTAAGCACTGTATGAACAGAACAAAAAGACAGTTCTTGATCCCAAAAACTTATAGCTCTGCTGCATAAGATGTGCCTTTATTGTACTATCAGGTGCATCAGGCTGGGTCTGTGGTTGCAGTTAAAGCAATGACAGCAGACAAAGATTTTAAAAGATTTAATGGCTGGAAGAAGCAACCAGCTAGACAAGTTCAAACTAGAAACAAGGCGCAAAATTTTAACACCAACTATTGAACCAACTTACCAAGAGTTCTGGTGGATGCTCCATCACTGTTAATTTTTAAATCAAGACTGGGTGTTTTTTCTGAAAGATCCATACTAGTTTAAACAGGAATTAACTCAGCATTTTAAACTAGAGGTCAGACTAGATTATCACAGTGGTCTCTTCTGTATTTATAAACTATGATTATGCGACAAACAGAAAAATTTATTTCTAATAAATCCAGTGTAGATCAAGATGAATAAAATAACCAGCTTTTTATATCCTAAATTTCTCTCAAAATCAATTTTGGCAGATTAAAAAATGCTGTAAGAAATATATCTTAGAAATACATGTAGCAGCAGCCTTACATTTATATTGTTCCAGATACAAGGTGTTTATGGAACAGGAATACGCTCAACTCTGAAAAGCTGTTAGCTCTGGTGTGGAGTACATCAGCTGTTTAACAGCTCATAGTAACACTATGCAAGTTTTAAGCAGAGGTATTGCACACAAACTGCAGGACAAATCATTGGAAGCAGAATGTGATTCCTGAATTTGTCCAGAACAGTATAGCTAAAAGCACCCCTGCATGTCATGCCAGCCTCCAATTTCCCAGTAACATTTTAATCAGGTGTCAGCTACCTAAAAGGCTGGGAGTTGGATAGTTTCTCTAGCACAGTGGTTCCCAACCAGTGTGCCAGGGCACACTGGTGTCCCGCAGCAACACCCAAAGTGTGCCACAAGCATCCCTGGGAGCTGGAGTTAAAGTTCCCTCCCTGCTCAGCCCAGCCATGTGGGCTGTGCAGGGCTGGGAAAAGGTAGGGGTTAAAGTAAGCGGCAAGGCACCAGAACACAGTCCTGGGGTCCCCTATTTTTAGGCAGGCAGCCTTCTGGCCCCCCTAAAAATAGAGGAAGGCACCCGAACACAGAGTTCCAGGTGTTCACCTAAAAGTGGCAGAAGCGGCCCAAACACAGTGTTTCGGTGGCTCCACCGTAGGCCCAGCCGGCAGAGAGGGGCAGGAGGCCGGGAGTGTGTGAATCGCCCCCTGCAGGACAGAGCAGCTTGTGTCAGGCAGCCTGCAAACAACCCAGGTAAGGGCTTTGGGGGGAGGGCTGCTGGGTGTTGTGTGCGGCAGGTGTGTGTGTGCGTGTGTACGTACACGTACCTGAGGTGGGTGGGAATGGCTGTGTAGCAGAGGGTGTGTAGCGGCTGTGTGTGGGGGGGTGTAGCTGGGGGCTAGAGGCCTAGTTCTGACCCCTGCAGTGATGGGAGAGTCCATCACAGGCAGCAGGGAGCTGAGGGAAGGGAGGATGGCACCCACTGGGGTGGGAAGGAGCAGCAGTGGGGTGAGGATTTGCCCCGGGTGGCAGGGAACCGCTGTGGAGAAAAGGAAGGTGGGTACTACGCCATGCTCCTCTGCCCTGCCTTCCCACTCCCCAGGTTCCCCTCTGCCCCCCCACAAAGCCACTCCTGTTCTCCCGTCATGCCACCCTTGTGCTATTCCCCACATGGATACCCCTGTCCTCTTTTGCCACCCTTGCCCTGCTCTGCTCCCCACACTCACTCCTGCCAGTGCACACAACTCCTGACCTCCCATGTTTTGCGACCCCTGCTACGCCACATAGGAGCATTTCCGAAACACTGTACCATCATTCATGAATATTCATAACTAATTTAAGTTAATTTGAATATTCATGAGTTTTTTAATGATTGTGTGCATCGAAAAATTTGAAGGTCTCAAGGTGTGCCACGGCAGAGAAAAGGTTGGGAACCACTGCTCTAGCACACTGAGGCAGGTTGGGCCGGGGAGAGGAATCTATGCTGGAAGCTCCCATGTGAGCATTTAAATATGTAGCTCAGCTGCCTTTGTGTTTAAAAAAAATAGCCATGCTTTTCTATAACAGAGGCAGCTCAAATGAACTCTCTCTTCATTTCAGCCAATCTGCCTCGCCTGTAATCAGCTGCTCAGTGTGGAGAGTAGTCAGAGGAAGCGCTGCTTGCCTTGATAACAGGAAGTCTGCCCTCTACCACTCCCACAGAAGAAAGGAAATAGGCAGTATGAATTCTTTGCCAATCTACCCTCACAGCAACATCTCCCCACATAAGGCTTTCATGGGGAAAGCCTGCACACTGCCAAAGAACTATCCAAGGAAAAAGCCTTGCAGAGCAACATGAATTAACTTATAGTTTGATCAAAACCCCTTTTATCTAAAGTGGCAGCACTGTATAAGAATTCAGGAGTATAACATTTTGTACTGAATAGACTGGAGTGGGAGGGGTGTGATAGACACACTTGGCCTTTGTCTAAGGTTAAAGCAGGCATCAGATTCAAGCTAACGTTGATAAGTATTTAACAAAGGGGAAAACGTTATTTTTTTTAAGACTGTTGAAGGAAGCTTTTATATAAAAGGAAAATTACAGTCCAATTATCTTGTAAAACTTCAAACTCTTTAGAGGGCGGCAGCAGCAATGAGCTCTTCAACAGAAGCAATTTTCATAGCTGAATTAACTCCACCAGCCAGAAGAAAGAGCGAGAGCGTATCTGCTAGAAAGAAGCAAGATTTGCACCCATTGAACCTTTAGGGGCACTGAGGCGCTTTACATGTTTGGGAGAATAGAATTATTCCAAATACAGCTGCTTCCCCTAGCCTACCCTGCCCTCATCAGCTACAAGCTTATTTCTTATGTTTCCAGTGTGTTTTACTACGAGCTGTTGGACTTTTGCAGAATGAAAACACAGAGAAATAGAAAGGGGATATCTAATCTCTGTCTGTGTGTCCATGTGTGCATTCACACAATTGTATAACTAATTTACTATTACCCCTTAAGCAGGGGTCCCAAACCGGTGGAACTCAAAAGCCACACAAGTTGCCTACTAAACCTTCAAGAGCCACACAGCCATATACTTCTACCTATTAAATTGATTTGTTGTCATTCTTCCATGAGCCACACTTTGTCATTCAAGAGCCATGTGCAGCTCCCAAGCCATAGTTTGGCCACGCCTGCCCTACAGCTACAAAATGTACATCACCATCATCCTGTTCAGCTCAGAGTCATCCCCAAGATTCCAAGTTTATGAAACCTCCTCATCTATTATTCTTCAAAGCATGCACCCCTTCAAATGTCAATGTCAGAAATATGGAATGGAGCCAGTGATCCATACTGGGCAGGGAGAAATCCTTCCCTGGTTGTAGAATTATTTCCCAACCATTGGAAGTGGGCTGACCATGACCTGTGCCTGCTCATTCACCTTCTCAAAGACAGACTTTAGCCTTCGTATGTGAGGTATTTTGTATATACCATCTAATTTTTCCCTTCCAAAATCAGGAAAGAACACTGACACACACCCCGCAACTACCTATGTACAAGTGATAGGTAGAAGTGACAATTGTTCACACAGGACTTTTTGTAGCAAGAATACAAGGCATGAGATCAATGCTCAGTGCAAAGTGAAGGCACCATTCACAGAACAGACACAGCAAAGGCAGCCGTCACCACCAACCTTATCACTTAATGAGCTTGCTCCAGTAAACTCCAAGTGTGTCCTCACTCCACAGTTGCCATCCTCCCTGTGCAGACCCCACCAGCTCATTCCACAGTGCCCACTGAACAGGGTAAGGGCCAGCTTGCACGTTTTGTACTTGTATGGTTCTCTCTAGTAGCATTGTGATTATTGTCATACCAGGATCAAAGAGCCCTAGAGCCACATAGTTTATTCCTCTTCTCATACAGGAATAGCTACCTTTATACTACACCTTCACCTGTGGTATAGGACACAAGGAGGTTTAAGGGTACCAGTCTTGTTTAAGTTCCAAAGGGGTAGCCATGTTAGTCTATGTCAGCAAAACAAACAAGGAGTCTTGTGGCACTTTTAAAGACTAACACATTTAAGGCATAACCCACTTCCTCAGAAGCATGAAATGAAAACTATAGTATGCATGCATACATATAATCTGATGGAGTGGGTTATGCCCAAGGCAGCTCATGCCTTAAATAAGTGTGTTACTCTTTAAAAGTGCCACAGGACTCTGTTAGCATTGTGTCAAGTTCAAGTTCCAAAGGGGCCAGCTGTCTTAGTCTAGTTCAGCAAAACAAACAAGGAGTCTGATGGTACTTAAAGACTAACAAGTGTATTTATCACATGAGCTTTCATGGAGAAAATCCCACTTCATCAGATGCCTTGAAGATGGGGCAACTTACAGAATGGGAGGAAAATAAATGCAGGGTACTATAGGTCATGGGATCAGGTCATACTGAAACAGCAAATCAAAGCAGTTGTTAAGATTGAAACACTGGGAACAGCACATAGAGGAAGGTGAGATCAAATCACCTGTTATAAAGGGAGAAGAATCCATAATCATGATTTAATCCTGCTTTCACACAATTGAATCTGCATATCAATTCCAATTTTGTTGTTTCTCTTTGCAGTCTTGATGTCCTACTGACTTGCTTGAGCACAGTTGCTCAACAAAGTGATTAGGAAGACTGAAGTGCTCAGCAACTAGTTTTTGAATGTTATGATTTCTGATGTCAGTTTTGTATCCATTTATTCTTTTGCGCAGAGACTCTCCTGTTTGTTCAAAGCATAAGGCAGAAGTGCATTTCTGGCACATGATGCCATAAATGCCATTGGTGGATGTGCAGGTGAATAAGCCCTTGATGGAGTAGCTAGCTCGATTAGGTCCTATGATGGTGTCTTTCGTGCAGATATGTGGGCAAAGTGGTTTGTTGCAGGGGTATGTGCCTGCTTTAATGTGTCTGTTGTTAGGTCTGTAGTTGCTGGTGAGTATCTGTTTAGGTTAGGGGGATGTCTGTAGGCAAGGACAGGTCTGTCTCCTAATGCTTGAGAGAGTGAGGGATCACCTTTTAGAATAAACTGTAGGTCCTTAATGATCTGTTGAAGAGATCTGACTTGGGGGTTGTATGTGATGCCCAGTGGTGTTCTGTTGTTTTCTTAAAACCACAGGACTCCTTGCATGTTGGTATTCTGTAAGCTTGCATGAACAGACAAGTACTTTGCTTTGGAGAGTTAGCTACTGCCACAGAACTAGAACAGGAAGCTTGAGACTAGAGATACCGGATTTTGTGTAGGCCATATGCAAACAGGTGATTTAGTTTTCATTTACATTTCCTCAGTAACAGCAATGGTATACACAGCCCCAGCCACCCTTGCTTACTTGGGTTAATGAAGAGAAAGTTAAGAGGTGACCAGACTCCTGTCCCTCCCTACTAAGGAGGAGATTTCTGGTAGCAGAGAGCTCTCTAATCTCACAAGCAAAGGCAGAATGAGATCTAATGGCTTGGAGCTGAACTAGACAAAGCCAGGCTAGAAATAAGACATGAATTTCTAACAAGAAAGATGACATTGATTAACCACTGGAACAAACCCAGGAAGGAATGAGTGGATTTACTATCTTTTATTCTCTTCAAATCCAGACTGACAGGGCTGGGTTATTGCAGGCGGTAAAGGGTCTGAAGCCCTGGGCCACAGTCAAAAGTGGGGCCCTGGATCCAGCCCCTATAACCTGTCTGGTAATCCACCTTGCTCAATGCCAGCAGGGCTTGGGGGAGCACTAAGAGTGCTCCTGACAGGCACTGGGGAAGGGGATGGGGCACTGAAGCCAGAGGTCTGGCTCTGCGCTCCTGCCCCACCCATGGGCTGACTGATCCACCACCAGGGACAGAGCCTGTTTGCTCCTCCTGGGGGGCACGTAGCCAGCTGGCATGCAGTGCAGCCTCCACCCACAGCCTTCCAGGACCCATCTTCCCTGGGCAGACTGGCTGCAAGGGGATGGGGCGGAGTGCCCTCTGGCCCCAAGCCTCCCTCACCTGCCCCCATGAGGGGGTCAGCCAAGGGCCATGAGGCCAGTTAATGCAGCCATGCAGACTGGCTGTCCTTCTGGAAGATATACTTGAACGAGACAAGTGACTGGGCTCAATACACGGATAACCAGGTGCAATTGCCCGTTTTGTACTATATCAGAGTCAGACAGGATGATCTAATGGCCCCATCTGGCCATGCACTTCATGAATCCATGAAGCAAGGATTTTGTGCTCAGTCAGTTCAGAAGCCCAGAAGCTGTTTACCTCACAGCAGCAATTCCAGAGTCAGGGCATGACAAAGGAACAAGTAATAAGACAAAAAAGGAAGCTTCATGCTGCAGCAATTCAGGCAACAATTCAGGAAGGAAAACACAGCTCAGCCCTCCCGCCAAGTCCATCTGTATCTCAAACCCTTCCAAAGGGCTGCTGTGCAGGGTGTAAACATGGATCTGTTATGCCTCGTCCTAGCACACCACAAGCTGCAGGATTTGGCAGGAAGCAAGACTACCAAGAGCAGCAATGTACACACCTTCATTAGCTCCCTGATACAACACCCAGGAGCAAGGTGGGGGTTCATTATAGGGAAATCTCATTAATGAGCTATCAGGAAAGTAACAAATGGGCTAATCTGTCAGAGATATTATATGTACATCATCTATCATTAACAAACGTGCAGCTCCCCACACCTTCCACCATCCCAGACCAGGACAACTGTCATTTTGAGGAACAAAGAGCTGACACTGAAGAGAAACCACCAGGGCCTGGAGGATCAGAACATGAGAATGGCATTAGCATAGCATGCAGGGCACTGGCTAGATAAGTAATTTTAAATGATTTAAGAGTCCCTGTCCTCACAGGAAACCTTCACAGCACCTTCAAAAGATGAGCTTGGAAGCTTAAAGTTCTAACTTTGCTACACACTAAAAACCATGGTTTTAATAAAGACACTGGATTTGTGGATTTATGACAATCTGTAACCCACTAGCCCTCCTTTTTGCCCTATGCTTAGAAGGGAATTAATGGGCCACTTCTCTCTCTCTCTCTCTCACACAGCCACCCACCCACCCTTTTCTGGACCTGAAGGAGAGCTCAATGTAGTTCAAGAGCTTCTCTCTTTCATCAGTAAAAGATGTTACTTCACCCACCTTATTTAATTAAGTAATTCACACATATGCACTGAATGTTCTGGTTATAATCTCACATGCCCCCAATTCCTAACAGGACAGGCCTTTAACTGGAGGCTGCAAGGACTGGAGGGGCTCACTGAGGCTCCACTCACCCTTCACACAGCTCTCTCCCAGGGCACCACATAACAGAGAACAGAGTGCCATGTCCTGCTTCAAGCCATTCTGGAGCCAGAAGACGGGCCTGCAGAGGCTGCGGACCAACAGGGTACTGTTTTATTTTTTCCTTCAGTGCCACTGAAAAGGAAGCCAAAGCCCAAAACATGTTGAACAATTTAGCCAGCTAAGCTAAGCATTACAATTACAAATCACAGTGTTTGGGCTTTGGGGATTCCTTAATTGGACATTACTAGGCCAGTTGAAGGGAACTTAAACTGCCACATTGCTTGGATGTGCTCACAACACATACACTATTCTATTCTTCTGCACGTGATGCCCTGGGCAAGCCTCCAAACTTGCTTCCCATTGCAGCCAGGAAGGAGAACACATTTCTGAAGTAATTTCACACTGCCTGCATCTCATCTAAGGGAAAAATGGAAAGCACAAGAATAGCAGAGATGCTCAGCTGAAATGAATGGCACAGGTGTAGCACAGCTTTGTGGTCAATTGGATGTGCAGGCAGCATGAAGAGGGGTTCAAAGCACCTGAGAGTCCCTGCCATGATGGAAAGGAAGTTTTATCTTATTTTCACATTTTACTGAGATATTTTTTTGTTTGTTTGTTTGTTTATGTTTGATGCTGGAATTAGTCAGCTCTCTTTGCCTCACAATACTAAAGCTACTACTGTGCTGGGCAAACAAAATAGCAAAGCTATCCCCTGACCCAAAGATTTTACAATCCAAGACAAGGCAACAGGTGAACAGACACAGACAGGGGAGGCCCAGGGAACAACAAGCAGTTCTGGTCAGCATGACAGATAGTGACCTCAGGACATCCACTGCCTGACCATGGTCAAGTTTTTTGTAGGTATCATGGCAAAGAAGAGATTTGAGGAGAGCTCTGAAGGTTAATAATAAGGTAGTTTGTCAGATGTTTACAGAGACCACCTCACAAGTACTGGGGCAGCCTGGAGAAAGCACAAAGGGAGATTTTACAAGTGGGTAAAGACAACAGGAGTGGGCACCTCAGCAGCCCGTCAGAGATGATACTAGGTATGGATGGGCCACGACAGGCATTGAAAGTAAAGACAAATAGTTAAGGTTTGATGTGATTGAGGAGGAGCCAATGGACACATGTGGGAGAACAGGGACAAGGTCAAAGCAGCAGGCTAGGAACAGACCCAAGTGGAGCAATATAGAAAGAGAAGAAGGTGCTGCAGGAACAGAGATGCATGATGAGCACCTGGCCCTAGCACCCCTGGGTTAGTGATGTAGATGCAGAGATGAAAGCAACACAAAGATGTTGTCCAGAAAGAAATAGCAAGATTAAAACTAATGTGGAGATGTTCAGAGCAACACACCCCCAGCAGCTTTCCAAGGCACAGTGGGCTTCTGTCAGCACTATTCACAACATCCACAGTCAGGCTGAAGTTACATTTATTAATAAGTCATTTACACACTGCATGGACATTTGAATCCTCACAGTTACGGAGGCAGCCCAACCAGTTGGTCATCTAGTCTGGTATTCCATCTGACTGCAGCCAGTACCGGATGCTTCAAGACGAAGGTTAAAAAAGCCCATATAACTGACAATCATCGGATGACTCACACACAGGAAAGACTTTCTGACTCCTAGGCCCTGAGGCCCCCATTTCTGCTTACCGCCCTAAGAGGGCTTTCTCCTTCCACACAACACTCATGAATGGGTCAGAAGTGCAGCATCCATTCTCTAACTAGAACAGCTCTGGGATGAAAAGGGGGAGACAAAACCAAATACACATACTGTAACTTGGCTAGGATGTCAGGGTCTTGTACCCATCTCTTACAAAAATGCTGCAGACTCCAATGACCAAAGCAATCAGCATTCATGTCTTCCATCTAACCTGCAAGGTGAGAGCTCCACCAGCACAGTGAACACCAGAGCCAGTGGCCCTAGCAAGTCACTCCCACTGCTCCCTCCCTGCAAACCAGCACAGCATCTGGGCACTGGCTAACTAGTATCTTACGGCCAATGTGTAGAGCCCTGCACAGATATAAATATATGGATCTGTAACCGATCTGCATCTGCAAGAAATGGTCCATGGATATCCATGTTGTATCTGTGGATGCGGATATAATGCAGATATCCATGGATAGCCGCATATCTGCAGGGCTCTAGGTCTGTGAAGATCAAAATTTGTGGACCTGTATTCGATCTGCACGCACAAGAAATGGTCCACGGACGTCCATGTTGTATCTGAGGACGCAGATATAATGCCGATATCCGCAGATATCTGCACATTTGCAGGGCTCTGCCAATGTGTCTCCACCACATGCAGTGCCTTCGGAGCCAGTCTTGCCCTAGGTAGTTTGAAAGCTCACGGTTCAAGGGTAGCCTGGTTGCAGGTCCCACCTAACTCCACTGGGTGACAACAGGAAGGTGTCTGGAAGCTGGCTGGACATGCTGCTGGAAGTGCTAAAGTGCTAGCAGTTTCTGGCATGGTCACCCCAAAAAGCTGAACTCTCCCCTCTTTCTTCCCACACTTTAAAGTCTTTGGACATGCCTTGAAGAATGCAGCATGTGAGGACCATGAAAATCAACCCATGGGCATTCATGAAATTAACATGGCTGCCTAGTTCCTGGCAGAGAGTCAGCCTCCCCCAGCTCCCAGTGGGGAACAGAGAGCAGAAAAACCCAGGGCTGCTTCTCCACCCACTCCCTCCCAGGAGCCAGGGCAGCCAACTGACCAGGCTGCCCCAGCTGCTGGCAGGGAGCAAAGGACGGGAGGTGAAGGGCAAGAAGCTGAGGCAGATGAACTCTACTCCCCAGGGGCAAGATGCTCCAGATGGCTGCTTCTGGTTCCTGAGGGGAACCAAGAGGAAAAAAGCTCAGGATTGGCTCCCAGAAGGGAACAGGGAATGGGGTGGGGGATCAGCCCCCAAGAGCCTTTGGGACTTCTGACAGGGAGCTGAGAGATCCACCACTGACCTAAGAGAGGCAGTGTGAAGTACTTCTAGTGAGGAGACGCACCAAGGAGGGCAGCATGTGGACAGCAGCCACCATAGCGATTACTGTGAACGACTGAGCTGTCCCAGTGCCCTCTTACACAGTTCCCTTCACTGCACCATCCTAACTGTGGAAGTTACAACCCTATTTTTGTCACTGCAAAGGAAATTCTTATCTCACAGGGAGAAGTCGGACCATGCTGGAATGACATAGCGTAGAACTTCATTTTAATACCTGACGTCTTGTGTTAGGTCAGAGCAGTGGCACTGGGAATCAGCACTTCCAGTTATGTTTCTGGCTCTGCCACAAAATATTGCTCTGAAAACTTAACACAAAAAGTACTTTCAGAGCACGGTTAGTACTAAGGGGAAAAGCACAAGGTATTAATTAAAAGCTACACATGTATATGGTGGTTTTTTTTTTGTTTTTTGTTTTTTTTTTTTACACATCCATACACATTTATTTTATGATGGCTTGCTCTTGACCATATGTTCATAGCAGGCAGTGGTACATAAACTCCTCTCATTATACCATCCCTAAAGAAATTAACTGCCATCTAAATAATAAAGTCCCTTTTGCAACAATAGCTCTGCAAGGGTCCTCAGAACAGATGGTCTCTTCAACCAAACAAATTAAACCAGCCCAACTACCATGAATGGACTGGAATCTTTGTTAATTTCTTCTCTTTGATGATTGTAAAAATAAAACACTGTGACCCCAGGTGGAAAATCTGAGCTTGTTCAGAGCTTTTTCTCTTTCTGTTGCTAAAAACTATGAATGAAGCAAAAAATGCTAAATTAAGACAGCTGGGCTAAGAACTGGGCACTGCTTTGAAACAGCTCCACCAGCACTTGTTTAATAAAACAAGCACGGAGTCCTGCGGGCACTTAAAGAACAAATTTATTTATCGCATGAGCTTTCATGGGAGAAAATCCCACTTTGTCTGATGCTTTGAAGATGGGGGAACTTAAGATTTTTCTCTTATTACAACAGGTGATTTGACCTCACCTTCCTCTGTATCAGGGGTGACCAAACTTACAGAACTCAAGAGCCACACAAGTTGATTATTAAACCTTCAAGAGCTGCACGCCATGTACTTTTAACGACTCCAAAATTAATAAGTTTAAAATCCACTGCACACTTTAATTTTATCGTAAAAAGAGGGCAAATTTTGATCCTACTAATGTCAGATTCTAATAATTAATTAAGGTTATCATGAAAACTAGGCCTATAGAGTAAAAACTTAGCATCGCTTGAGGTAGAAGACTGGCAGGCTAGTGGCAAGCTTTTTAAAATCTTGGCAGTAACTTGTCAATGCAGTACGTAAAAGCTCTCAGGTGCTGATCTGTAAGTATTGAACAATGTTTCGATTTCATTGGGGGAATACAGTGCTTCACAGCAGTAAGCTGTACCAAAAATTGAAAGTAATCGCAATCATGCCACACTTCTCCCCGCCATCCTGAACCCTTCCTGAACCCCTAGGCCCTGACGCTGGTTCCCCTGGGCCAAACCCCCCCCCCTTCCCAGGGCCCCCTTACCTGGCTGCTCCAGCGGCTAGGCACAGGCTGCCTCCCCCCAAGCATGCTCAGAGCAGGAGATTTAAAACTCCTTGGCTGGGGCTGCTTTCCTAAATAGATTTGCTGACATTCTTCCATGGACCGCACTTCTTCATTCAAGAGCCGCACTTTGGCCATGCCTGCTCTATATGCTATTCCCCAGTGTTTGAATCTTAACAACTGCTTTGATTTGCTGTTACAGTGTGACCTGATGCCACGAGTTACAGTTCCCTGCATTTATTTCCTCCCATTCTATGAATTCCCCCATCTTCAAAACGCCTGACGAAATGGGATTTTCTCCCATGAAAAGTTCACATGATAAATACATTTGTTAGTCTTTAAGTGCCCACAGGACTCCCTGCTTGTTTTGCTGAACTAGACTAACATGGCTATCCCTTTGGAAATTGGCATTTAAGGTCCTTGGAAAAGCTGAACCTCCAAATCTGACGCACACACTCAGAGGAGAGTTCCTTAGGGGCATCACATAGATGTGGAGATGGATTAAAAGGCTGTAATGCAGTAGAAGAGCTCTTAGCTTTGACAATAACAGAGATGAAAAGCGTGAGTAGATTCACTCTGAGTCATCTGTTTGTTAAACAACAACAATTTGAGGTGTTTCTCACCAGAAAATTACTGTGCAAAGATTGGCATGTTCTTTCTTAACATTCAGCTCCCCGTACGTCTAAAGTCACAGCTCTGGGTTTTCTTGAGAAAAGGTCACTTGTAGGAGCCATGTGGGAGGCAGTACAGCAGCTTGAGCTAACAAGCTGGAGTCACAAGTCATCCATATTGACTGTCAGTGGGGATTAGGGGATATCACTACAAAAGGGGTGAAGGCAACAGTGTGTTCAAATCTTCTAGATGTGTTGGACTGAGCACAATGGATTAGAACTGGTAGAAAAACGGAAGGGAGGGGTGAAAATTCCATGGAAAAATCTGACTTTTTGCAGAAATATTTAAAACAAATATTTTCATTGAAAATAATATTTTATTTCAAAATGGCATTCTTATACCTCATATGTATTGTAATTTGGGAGCCTCATTTTCCCATTCTCATTCATGTGTCAGGCTCTATGGCTGAACTTCATTTCCCATGATGCACTCACATCCCCCCCTTGGTGAGAGCCCAGGATGTCACTGGCATCATGGGATATGTTGTCTGGCCAGGATGTCTTGCTCAGAACAAAATAGGAGAAAAAGGCACCCAAACTACTCCCATAAGACCTTTGAATCAAAATATTTTGGGATTTGGGGTATTTGCCTGAATGTCTGGAAACTGACATCTTATGAAAGTTACTGGCTGGCATATAGACACTGTTGAGAGAGAAGAAACGGGAAGCTTCGCTACTCCATTTTCCTAACCATACTGTAATTGTTCATACCTCTATGGGGCCAATGTGCTGCTGTCCCTTTGATCTAGTCTAGTGAGCAGTAGCACTGCTATAGTTTTAGAGTTGAAATTAGATGACAGTTTCTAACCATCAGAGAAGTGAAGTCCTGGAATAAACATCTGAGGGGAGCAGTGGGGGCAAAAAGCCCAGCTGGCTTCAGAACCGAGCTGGATAAATTTATGGAGGAGACGGTATGATGGGACAGTTTAATTTAGCAATTAACTGGGCTTTGACTACCATGATAAATATGTCAATGGGATGTTTTATGGGATGAGTTCTAAGTTGGCACAGAGAATACTTATTGTGTGTCTGGTCATTGAATCTTGCTCTGTAGCAGGGGACATGGGTCACTTTCTGGTTGTTTCTCTGTACCTTGGAGTCTTTAAATTAAGATTTGTGGACTTCAGTGACTCAGTCATCAGTTAGAGAAAAAACAAACAGTCTTGTGGCACTTAAAGACTAACAGATTTAAATTAAATTAATTTAAATTTAATCTGTTAGTCTTTAAGTGCCACAAGACTCCTTGCTTTTTTGCTTTACTAGACTAACATGGCTGCCCCTTTGGAACTAGTGATAGGTTAAGTGTCTGTTGCACGAGTGGGCAGGTAGTTCTTCGGCCTGCCTTGTGCAGGAGGTCAGAGTGGATTATTTTATTAGTCCTTCTGACCTAAAAATCTATGACGCTATGAACTAAGGTTGATCTATTCAAAAAAAAAAAAAAAGTTTCCTAGGAACTTCCAACTCTCACTTTGCTATTTGCTACATTGTGCGCCTCTCATACGTCCCCTTTTATCAACTCCTTGGTAGGCTATGTAAATCCTATTCTTTTTATCTCCCCTTACAGAGAAGCCTTCTAATGACTTGAATCAGTTTTCACTGCCCACCTCTGGGCCCTTCTCACTTGATTTTTCACATTACTGAAAATATTCAGTGCGACAAAATTTTGGACTGCACAACTTGGATTCTGCCACATTCTGAGAGAGATACAAGTTCAAACGCAGATTAATGATGCAAATATATGCAGCTTTAAAAACCCTGTGGTAGCAGCCAGCCACCTTCAAAGCAATGATGATGAAATAGCTTCTCTCCAAACTGGTCCAATGGAAGCAAAGCTTTTCTATCTGTGCGGATGCAGTTGTTCCAGCAATAAAGTTCTGAAGCAGTCTTCCATACAGCGGAAAGGAAGATACTTGTCGCATTTCAAAGCTTTAGCATTTTAATGGCCACCTGTACCAAGCCGAAAGAGGCAATTATTCATGCTTGGAAGAGATCAGAACTAGCCTGAAGGTATGCAAGGAATAGTTTACTTTAAACCACATAGAGGTGAAAGATTCTTAACAGCAAGAGCAATTACAAATCTTTCCTCATCACTACTCCTAATACAGGCAGGGCCTAAAACGCTTTAAATCCAACCACACCAATCATTAGATAGTGAGTTAAGACAAATTTATTGAAACCCTAGCTACCTGTGACAAATTCCATCCAACAGATTTACCTGGGTCAGTTACACCGACTTTGGGGTCACAGGTTGACACCCAAGCCAGGAATGCCATTTTCATTCCATACTACTTTAATGAATTATGGCTGCCAATAAAAACACTCCAGTCATCTGAGATTGACAACTCACCGTCAACACTAAGAGCATGAGTCTATATCAATTGCTTCAGCTGAAGGAGTAACTCATTTAAGTTGCAAGTAGGCCATTATTATGAGGAACAGTGTGAAACGTGCCATGGTGTGGGGCCATAGGAGTTTTACCAGCTGAGAGGTATGAGTTGCCCCACTCACCTCAAAGTTCATCAAGCCCAGACAGGTCTTTCACTGCAACCATTTTGAGCAATTTGAGCTGGTGACTTTTGCCTGTCCCCTCCAGCCCCCATCCTTTGCAAAGCCAACCCCCAGCAAACCCACTCCGACTTCCTTGCAGGGTGAAGCTGCTCCTCAAGTAGATCTCCTTAGGAGCTCCCCAAAACTGCATGAGGGTTCTCTGGGTTATCCTGATACATCAATACTGTGCCACATACACAGCCCAGAAAGGAAACCCCTGTGCCACCACTAGAACCAGCTGATTTGGAAGCAGCCAGCACCAAGTCTTGACAAACACACCAGACATACAGCAGCCAGAGGACCAAGCCTACCAACCAGAGACACCCAAAAACACAGCTGCTGCTGAGCAAGAGGAGCACGCTCAGCTCCTGCCTACTCCTAGCTAAGAGAGAGTCAGGTCAGGGGCTCCATATTTTGGATCAGCCTCCACTAGCGAACAGCTGAGAAACCTGAAGCTCCAGCCTCGGCCTACTGGACAGGAGATGACGGCTCTGCTCCAACCTGGGTGAGAGGGCATTTCTGCTGCTCTCTCCCTCCCTTCCACTGAGGGTCAGCCATTCAGAGAGACATACATGCTCTGTAACCTGTTGTGGGATGCTGTTTTGCATACCGCTGGTACAGCTCCCTGCCTGAGGAATGGGTACAGGTTCCTAAAAACTTACACTCATAAAGCAGCAAAGTTCTGGAAACTGTACAGAGAGCTAAGAGTGATTTTGTTTGTTGGAATGTTGTCCACATGTATCAAGGAATCAAAGCAGACATCATTAAGGCCACGAACCAAAGCCAGAAAGTCTTACCTCAGATTTAGGGAGGAATTCATGTAAGTGACCTCCCATTCCTAATAGCACAGAAGGCTCCAACATTCAGCCATTCATTCCTCCATCCATTCAGAAAGGCTCAGTTCTCCAGTTATCAACTGTTAAAGCCTTGGGTCAGGGCTCCATCTGCCAAGCAAATACCTGGGTTTGATATGAACTGTCTCTTCTGCTACTCCCCTCCTCTCCAGTGATCATGACAGATACCCAACCTCTCCCCAGCTACTCAGCCATCAACAGAATATATCCTATGTCCTTCCTTCCTACTCCCATCTTTCCAAAGGTTTAAGCTAGGTTTACTCAGTGAACAGCTGTCAGCTGTCATGTCAAGGACCCTTTTGGCCACTGCTGGAGCCTCTGGCCAAATGCAATGGACTGTGTGCCAAGCTCTGCCAGAGGCAATCAGCCATACCAACTCAAGTCAAAACCTGCTCCAAGTGGTAACAGGAAATTCATACCTCAGGATACTAGATGGAAGCTCTGTTGAGACCTGCCTGTTCTGACATCAGAGAAAGCTATGTCTTCATACCCTTGTCAGCAATTTAAAGTAATCCAACAGGTTAACAGGGAGCTTGTCATTCTCAAACACCCACACAAAGTTTCCTCCTTCCTTCCCATAGGGTTTGAGGAGCATTTAAAATGGTCACCCAATGACAGTACAGAAAAGACACAGCAGTAACTAAAAGATGCAGCAGTAACTAACTGGAGCAATTATCTGGCAGCAGCAAGCATTGTACTTAGCAGCCATTGTAGTTTTGACAGGCTGCACTGTGAACATGTGGGTCTGTTAATTCTCTCCAATACAGAGGTCCAGTAGCCGAGGAACACTCCTGGTCTCCTTGTCAGTTGTGTATTGCAGCCTAAACCATCATGCTCCAGAATTAACATCTCTAGATTTTAAAGCCAGGAAGGATAACCACCCTCTAGTCTGACATACTGCATAAGAGGCCAGAGAATATCCTTCAGTAGTTCCTGAATCAAGCCCCATCGCCTCTGGCTATGCGACAGCTGATTACTTAGAAGAAAGCTATCCAGTCTTGATTTAAAGACTCCACCACACATGTGCAGATACACTGTTCTAATGATTATTTACTTTCACTGTTAAAACTGTACTCCATATTTTGAGGATGGACTTCCCAGCTTCAGCTTTCAGCTGGTCTTGCTTGAATTTCAGCTACCATTTAAAAAAGAAATAACACTTTGAGCCCTAATGATTGCAAAGATCCTTCCAACTATATAGTTCCTCACACAACCCTGATCACAAACACACAACAGCAGAAGAACTGAGACATGGTGCAAGTGACTTGTCCATCATCACACAGGGAGTTTATGACAAAGGCAGGATTGATCCCACATCTTCTGTGCCTCAGTGTTGCCCTCTTAATTTTAGTATGAAAGAATACTCCATGGGTGGAGGAGGGGCTTAAGGAAGCAGAACAACATTCATGATACTGACTTTTTACCTAGTTAGGCTTCGATCTCTGGCTACTGATGCCTGGCAAGTTTTCAAGCCCTGGCCATTTCAGACAGTGTGAGATTCCACATTCATTACTTTGGAAGAGAAGAATCTCATCCATTCTGTTCCGACTTTCTTCTGAAAAGAATAATATTAGCAATAGCTCTCCAGGACTGCCCCTGACAACCCAGCTCATCTCCTCCAAACATTAGTGAAACAGATACCTCAACATCTTATTTGAGATCACTGGAGAAAAAAATAAAGCACTTCACTATCTGAAGGGAAAACTCACATTATAAGGAGTTCTATCAACTAGAGCTAATTTTGATAATGGAAAAGACCTTGAATATCAGAAGACCTTATGCTGTCTTCCCAACACCCAAACCCCACTCACAAGAATACAAATGTTTGTTTTCTCCCCCAGTCCCAGACCCACATTGACGTCTGATTAGAAAAACATTTCCTGCTGATAAACCAGTTATCACTTTACATCAGTTAGCTCTTGCCAGGTCTGTATCAAGACACAAGCTTTGAAATGTGATATTACATAGACACAGATCATTCTAAACCACTAGTAGGGCCCTGTTAATTTTATGAACCCTCCATTTCCCATAACTACCCTCAACTCACATTGTCAAGCACCTCTGTGAGAGTGGCTTCAAAGGCCAGGCAGCGCCTTCACGTGAACAGAGTTCCATTAGTCTAGAAATACTATATGGTGCTTTTCAAAACCAGATCAACATTTTCCTCAGCTCTAAGAAGCTCTTCTCAGCTGTGTTGGGTGGGTGAAAGAGGCCAGCTATGAGTTCTGGAATTCAACTTCCAGCATTTTCAGTAAGGAGTGGCTTGGCAGCCACCCCAAATCACACCTGCCCCAGCGATTAGAAGGACGTGTATGTACAGATACCAATGTATTCAATTTCCATCTTCTGAGCAGTCAGCACAGGTAGTTGCTGAGTCAGCAATGGCAAACAAGTGTCAACTGGAGGAGAAAGGAAGCTGCCTTGATGCACGGTAAAAGAACCTACGCAAAAGAGAAGCCATCACCACAAATTTCACTGTCTTGCCATCCAAAGTGGTTTGCAAATTTAATGCTGAAGAAACACCTCACAGACAGGAGAAAGGCAGCTATGGCAGAGTGGAAGAAACACGCTGGCTCTCCTTTCCAACAATATCTTCCAAATCTCCTCCACCCGCTCTCAACTTTGTGCCTTCTTTTATGCTACCCCTTTACCCTAGACCAGACTTCTTACCAGTTTCCAAGCACTGCAAAGACTTCTGGAGACCCAGCTGGGCCAAGAAGTACACCAGCTCTAAAGACTATTCAACCATTTGTTGCAGAGGTTTTCAACCTTTTGTAGGTCAGGACACACTTGATGGCATGTCATGACTCTACAGCACACACCAGCCCACCCACCCCACACAGATCCCACCATCTCCCCCAGTTCTCCATGACACAGTTACCACTGTGTGGTGCCACAGTAATGTGTCCTGGCACTGGTTGAGAACCACTGGTCTACTGAAAATGTTTCAGCTGTGAGAAACCATTCTCCAGCAACAGCATCCCAGCTCTGAAAACCACCAATCTACTGTACAGTTCAACCCACTCCCTATGAATGCATTGTGGTAGGTAGACCCAAATTGCAAGTTTAACTCTTTGCTTGCTTCTGGCACCACACACACACCGCGACAGGCCAAGATCCCTCACGTCTCAGTCAGAGGAAGCATTAGTTGAAGCATTTTCTGAATCATCTTAATTTACTGCAATTAAAGACTAGCGGGATTTAAGCAGTACAACGTGCCAAGACTATTCGTGGGCGATCACTGCACGCCTCATACACTGACTAGAAGGGAGGAAGCCGAAAGCTCTGTGACTTCAGCCATGCGAGAAGTGCCATAGCTCCCTACAGTTGCACTGCCAAGAGGAATGAAGGCAGCTAGATGGTGGAGGGTGCAGCATTCCCTGGGCCTGAGCGACTCCAGCAGGACGCTAACTGCAATTAACCAAGAGCTGCCATTTGTGAGAGCTGAGCAGCTGACATCAGATGGGAACATTTTTTCTAAGAGAGTCTGACATGTTGGGTCTTTAAAGGGAGTCAAATACTTCATACTTTTCCATTTTTAAAGCAGGCTGACTTTTGTCCTAAGCACACCCTTGGAAAGCCACTGGGTGTTATCCCTATTTTACAGGAGGAGGGGTTAGGGGGCTGAAGAAGATGGACTCATCTGAGCCCTGAACAAGCCATTGGCAGAGATGGGATCAGAACACGCTAGATTTTACCTCTCAGTTGAGTGAGCTGATCCTTAAGCAAGAAGGGCAATTTTCAAGAGTGCCTGAGTGATTCAGGTATGTGGTGGTGGTGTTGCCAACCTGGTCCCAAGATATCAGAGAGACCAGGTGGATGAGGTAATATCTCTTATTGGACCAGCTTTTCCTGGTGAGAGAGAAGCCACTGAGTTTATAGAGGGCTCTTCAAACTAATTTTGGAGAGCCCTCTATAAACCAGAAGCCTAATTTTGAAAATTCTACCCAAGGCTCCCTTTTGTCTTCTGCCTCTTTGCAAAAGCAAACTGCTAAGGCCTTTTCCCATTATAAGAATGACCCATTTTACACAGTACACTCCCTGAATGGGAATATTTCATTATGCCCCACTCAAACAAGCTGTTGGAAATTCTCAGTGAAATTTTGCAATATTAAAGAGCTTTACAACAGGGATGATTTCTAACAACTGAACTTTGTGAGTTCCCTTTAAAAATATGACTCATCTCAGTTGCTCAGATTTCATGTCCCCAGAGGACAATGGAAAACATTTACTCATCACAAATGACCTAACACCAGGCTGCCACTGCAGAATGAGTCTCTCGCACACACCTGTCTGCGCACCTTACCTTGGAAGGCTAGAGGTATTTATCACTCAATCAGATACAAATAAAATCCTTGATGTAGCTGCTGCTAAATAGTGTCTCTGACATCATCATTGGTCTTCATACAGACTGACATATTAGAACCGTCAATTAGTTTAATTAGCTGACGTCTAAATATTTCTCTGCTAATTAGATAAAGACTAAATATTTAGATACCATTGCCTCTAGCAATGAAATATTTAGTCATGAAGTTGTGGGTGACTAAGTATTCCCATGTGCAGCTGGTGCTATTAACTAGTGTGCAAGGGAACTGAACTTGTTTGTAGATGAGTTATGTTCCAAGTTATCTTATGCACCAGCTGTTTGAAAAAATCTAAGGACATGACAACCTTGAAGCAGAAGGACAGAGTTATTTGGAAAACTCAGCTCAGAAATGTACTATAGTCACTTCAGTATATCTAAAAGGTGTACAGCAGCATAGACATTTCACTGCAAACTTCCTGAGGTCTGAGTCATGAGAATTTTCAGTGCAAAAAGAGGGGTTGCAAAAATAATGGGGAGAAAAAGTGAAAATGGGGTTAAAACTGACAGTACCCAATTAAAGCGTCCCTCAACTGCCCTGTGGACTGAATTCTATTCCATAACAGAGTTCCTCCATAAAAGAGCACCACCTGGCCTCTAGAAGTGCAGTAAAGGAGCCATGACCGTGTACAACCACATAAGCCCATGTGCACTGGGAAGAAACTGAAAATAACGGATCTTTAGAGAAAATCAAGCAGTTTTATGTGTTAATTATAACAAGAGAAGGAGCAAAATCTGCAGACATGGGATTTTCACATTGAATGTTTTTTAAATGAAAAGATAACTTCTGCGCTTAAGTGAACTGCGAATGAGAATGATGAGTCTTGGATTTCTGAGCTAGTCAGACTTCTCTGCTGTCGGTTCTACCCTCCTCCACTGCAATGGCCACAGGTCCCTAAGACAATGTTCTCTGACAATTTTCAGTGGTGCTGAGCACCCACTTATTTAAGTGAAGCTAAGAAGAACGTTGGCACTCAGCACTTCAGAGCAATCAGGCCCATAGTTCTTCCCTTAAGAACAATGATATTCTGAACAGATGCAGCAAGACTCTGATAAGGACTTCCACACTCCATCACATGCAAGTTCATTACACCAGCAATTTCTGCTCAGGGACATGCACAAGAGGGAACAAGCAGGGGCACACCCCCCCCCGTAATCTTGGGGGGAGGTCACAGAACTCCTCCAGTCCTGGGGTCAAGGGGCAGGGCACAGGGAAGTTAGAGAGCCACTCCTGGGGGTGGCAGAGGAGTTGTGGAAAGGGTGAGCTCTGGCTGGAGGGTAGGATGGGACAAACATAGCATGTGCCATCCAGGTGTCAAATTTAAATTTTGGCATACATCCCTGGTTCCACTACGTGCCATCAACCCCTACAGCATTATGGTGATGAACTAAAGACTAGCTGCACGGAATCACTGTCAGGAAGCTTTTTGCTGCATCCTAGTGAGTAACTAGACTCCCTGAGAGAGAAGGGACTGAATGACACAGCTGATCAGGAACATGTTTCATCCTCATGAACACCACACCATGCTGCACTAGTGGACAGGAAGCTATGAGGTTTTGGAGATCATGAAAGGTAATGAGAGGGGTCCCAGGGCATTGGGATTTTTATTACGATTCTGAAGCAAAGCCACCAAAACACACACACATTATAACAACATAAAATAAACAATAAGCCACAGCCCAGCTCTTAGCTACCACTATTTATCAGTGGATCTCCAAATACTTTACAAAAGAGGGCCATAAGGGCAACTGAGGCACCTAAAGGAAAAGTGACTAGCTTGAAGTCAGTGGCAGGACTGGGAACAGACCCTTACCACTGCTGTCATGGATACTTTTTCTACTTCTAAGAAGTTGAGGAGGGTTTGAAAATGTTTGACTTTCCATGGCTTACACACACACACATCTTGAATGGACACAGTAGACACCCAGGGAGCAAACTGAATTTTAAAAGTACTCTCCCAGCCTGACAAACAAGGAGTCCTGTAGCACTCACAAACCAGCCCTCTACCCACTTAAGAAAACAAAATAATACTGTGCTCACAACAGACCTTCAGGATTTGATTGCACCTCCCTGCCTGGTGTGCTTTGAACAGCAGTGAAACAGTTAATGTTTGCATCAAACTCACACCCCCCTCAACCCCCTTTAAGCTGTGACAATAGGCAGGAGCAGTTCCCAGATTTTCCAGAGAGCTAAGGAGTCAATCTGATTGTGTGAAGGTCTGGACTCAATAGGGACTATAGATTTTTTTCCCATTACAACAGGTGACTTGACCTCACCTTCCTCTATATGCTGTTCCTCAGTGTTTGAATCTTAACAACTGTTTTGATTTGCTGTTACAGTCTGACCGGATCCTATGACTTACACTTGCCTGAACTTTTTGCTCCCCTTCTGTAAGTTCTCCCATCTTTAAAGCATCTGACAAAGTAGAATTTTCTCCCATGAAAGTCCACGCGATAAATACATTTGTTAGTCTTTAAAAGCACCACCAGACTCCTTGTTTGTTTTGCTGGACTAGACCAACGTGGCTGGCTGCCTCTTTGGAATCACTGAGACACTGACACACTTATTTTTAAACGTGCATTTTGCAGCCACATGGGCTCCAAAAGTCACTGTTTCTTTTAACTGCCAGTTTCATTTCTGGAGCAGAGGCATTCTGCAGAGGGAAGCGCACACTGGCTAGGTTACTGTTACTCAGCCCAAGAGACCCCTGCAAGAAGGCGGCATCTTCCCTGCTGGGCATCACAACGTGTCATGGCCTTAGTCCCCACGTGACTTGTCAACTGCCTCCCAGCTAGACGGACAAAAGGCCCACAAGCAGCTCACCTGAGGGAAGAAATCACAGGGTGGCTCCTGCAGGAGACCCCTGGTCAGGGAATGGATCTGGAAAGGGGCTCACCACATTAGTGCGGAAAGGCCTGGTTTGGGAAGCCTGCAGTGCAGCAGAGGCCCATTGATGCAGAGGGCTGTAAGAGGACCAGGTGGTTTGACTGATTTTGAACCATGGCTGAGGGGTTGGGGGGAGAGCTTCACTGTCACCTGCCACTTTACATGAGGGGGCCATCCCCTGGGGAACTGCTCTCATCCCACCGCCCACCCAGCGAGGAACAGCTGTCATCCCACCAGCTAACTAGTGTCGCTGTGGTGCTAGTATTTTGGGAAATATTGACTGCAGGAAGACGCAGCACAATTTACACAGGCTGCCTTGAAAATAACCACAAAGCTGGCTTGGAGGAGTGTGCACCTGCACCATTCAAGGGAGAAGGGTTTCTACACAAGAGAGACAGGGCTGGATTTGGATTGCCCTGACAGGCTGGGCTGAGGTGTCACTCCCTTGTTGCACCAGTCCAAGCAAGCCTACCACAAGACCTGCAGGGACAGAGCTCTCCTTAACCTGCAAAGGGACAGATGATGTCAGAGAGCCAAGCCCAGCACAAGCCACCTCCAGGGCCTGCCTGGCTTTCTAGCTAGGACCGTGGGTTTAGTTTTCTAGAAAGCTGTGTCAGATTGTACATTTAGTAGTAACCTGGGCTTACATGGCACTAGTTAGGTTTAGCTCCCTCCTTGCTCTACAAAGAGGCCAATGCAGGTCCAAAGAGACCAAAGGACCACAAGTTCCAAAGGGGCAGCCACGTTAGTCTAGTCCAGCAAAACAAACAAGGAGTCTGGTGGCTCTTTAAAAGACTAATGAATCTATTTATCAAAGTGGGATTTTCTCCCATGAAAGCTCATGCGATAAACAAATTTGTTAGTCTTTAAAAGTGCCACAGGCCTCCCTGTTTGATTCAAAGGACCACAGTTGCTCCAGGCTGGAACCCAGTAGGCCTCTTTTTATATTTGCACTACAGCAGGCCCAAAGCATAGCTTTGGGCTCCTTCCTGAGAGATGCTGCACCAGTGCTGGCCTGCACTACACACTGCACTACACAAAATACAAGCAATCAAACCGCAAGGGACACAGCCCTGGCAAGTGGGCTGGCTAACATGATTTCAGTGGTGTTACATATTTAACAGCAATTCACCAAGCCTGTGGAGAGGAAAGAAGAGGAGGAGAGAGGAAAATACACTTTTTCTGACACTAGATCAGACTTTAGGGAGCACGTGCTGGGTGAATTATGGGTCCTTCTTTTGCCAGGGTATATACAGCCAAAAAAAATGCAAAGATGGGTAGCGCGGGCTAAGCAGCTGATGCATTATAGCTTTCAGGCTGCTGTTAAGGCTGTGTTTCTGCAACAATTAGCTGAGTCACATTATCTAATCTCACTAGAAATACCAGTCTGGTCTCAGGCTTCATCACAAGATGAGGTCAAAATCCCTTTAAATACTGAGCGGCTCCATCTGTTATCTTGATGCTCAGGGTGCTGGGAAGGGGAGTACCTAGGAACAGAGGAAGGGCTGGGAGCCAAACTAAGTACTCAGATTTGGGGTTTCACGACAGCCACACTATATGCAAAATGAAAATATTTATGGCTAATGAGGCAAGCAGAAAAATCACACCAAAGTCACAGCTGCACATAGCATCCTTGCCCCAGGAGCTTCCAGTCCAAATGGACAAGACAAGCAGTGAACGAGAAAGAGAAGAATCATCCTCCCTGTTTACATATGGGGAAACAAGGCAAAAATTAAGTGACTATACCAGAGTTAGTCTCTAGCAGGGCAGCTCATTTAACCCAGGGCTGAATCCCAAGCCACTGCTCAGATTCCATGTTAGGTTTGGAAGCATGGTGGAAACAGTTGTTTACTCGAGGGGCAATCCGGCCCCAGGGCCAGAGCATTAGACTGGGACTCAGGAGACTTATGTTCTACTCCTGGCAATGTTGTTGTGCAAGCCACTGCTTTGTGCCTCAGTTTTGCCTATCTGTAAAATGGTGGTAAGGACAGTGCCCTCTTATCAAGCGCTTTGTGAACTGCTGATGAAAGGTACTGCGGAAGAGCTGGGGATTAAAGGCCCTCCCTTCCCCATCAAATGAGACAGCTGCTGGGAGGAAAAGCTAACATTGCTTCCTGTTTTTGAAACTAAACCCAGCATGTTGATAATATTTACCCTACTATGGGGAAGTAAATACTGTGGGTGTTACAAAATGACTTATGTTACCCATAACTGACCGTATCTGTAAGAAGCTATAGAAGGCCCTGGGATCACAGCAAATGAATGGAGAAACAGCTTTTTCTGTTGTGCTGTTGAGGGCTCTCAGGCTAGCCAGTATTTCTTTAGTCAACTCCTTGCTCAGGGAAGCTTTCAGCAATAACCTCGGATCAGTTTAGCCAAAGGAAAAATTACCAGAAGGAACTTTACTTAGCATGATACCCACTAAACTGCAAGGAGTGAGCCAAGAACACCAAAAATCTCAGTTTATTTCCTATTTCCAAATCTCAGGAGTCCATTTCTACAGAGTCATTCTAATAATAATTTCATAAAATGTTTTAGTAATTGCAGTTTCATAAACAGTGCATTAAGGTTGGCTGGAGATCTGCCACATCATTTATTCATGACTCAAGAGGTCTGTGGCTGAGGACACCTTTGTGGTGACAGATAATGGAATCGGCAGCAAGGAAGCATGGTAAATGTAGGCCGACATGCTGCAAAGATGCTAATGAGCCGAGCAGAGAGGAGTCATTTTGATTAGCCATGGAGGACTGCATGAGCAGAAAGGGCACCCAGGGGGACTGAGGGTCAGACATACAGCACAGCTGATAAGTCTTCAAGGTGATTTTGCAACAATATTATTTTTGTTAAAAAATTCCTTAGGAAAATCATTGCTTTATTATTATAACTATACTGAAACACTTAAGCATGTGCTTAACTTTAATCCCTTGACAAGCAATCCCACTGAAGACAAATGAAACTCCTCACATGCTTTGCTAGATTGGAACAAGAGCACTCAGCACCTGCCATGACTGAGCCCCTTTCATAGTAGATAGCATAATAAAAATATACCAAAATAAAACAACTCCGTGCCAGCCAATGGGACCAGCTGCCAAGGACACCTGTGGAATGGCCAGTGCTGGAGAGCATGAAAGCTCAGAGCATACAAATGGCCATACTGGGTCAGACCAGTGGTTCCTCGAGCCTGCCTTCCGACAGCTGCACATGCCAGCTGCTTCCGAGGAAATGAACAGAACAGGTAACCATCAAGTGATCCATCCCATTGGCCATTCACAGTCTCTGCCAAACAGCAATCTGTCTTTTTCCATTTACGCAGCATTAAAAACAAGATCGCGGGGTGGAGGGATGGGAATGGCAGTTAACTCATAACCAGCCCATGGCACCAATCAGATAATTAATAACTGATTCACACCAATTTTCTGCCTGATGGGGACTCCTGACAGCCTCGCTCTGGCTCTTTAGCAAAGGAGAACTTGAAGGACTTTGTCTTAATCTCCATGTGCAAATCCTTACTTAGCTTTGTGACAAGGCTAAGGAGTTTTGACCAGGTAATTCTTTAAATTACTTTGGAATACTCTGCTAGCCACAGAAAGCATTTGGATTTCTAGGTCCATCTTGTGCTATGCTTCATATAAGGACCACCATATGCTGTCATGTGCACCTCTATTAATAGAAAATCATTGAATGAGCTCATCAGACTTCTAATCATAACATCTTCGATACTCTTTAAGACACCATATGGTTATTGGTGCTTATAACATACTGATGGTAATTTATGGACAGATACAAGCACTCAGTAAAAATTATAACATCTACAAACCAGTGCATCCGGAATGATTTTTAGAAAGGTGTATGAAAGGAACCACCTCATCCCACCGCTGAAAAGCAGCTACCTTGGTCCTGGAAAAGTTATCTGATTAACAGTTACATACAAAAAATGATCTATAGTCAAAGGAAATGGTAAGGACAAACTTGCTTAGGATAATAGAGTTAGTGTCCTCACCACCACCTTGAAAATAGGAATTCCCCCCCCCTTTTTTTTAAACCCTCACACCATAACACAGGGTGTCTCAAACACCACTGCCAGGGTCCTGGATTCATAACTGATGCACAAGAATCAGCTACAAAGCCACCCATTTCTGCTCCCTGGAGTCCCTATTTTTCTTAGCAGTCTCCCATTGATGTAGTAACTTGATCAGTCACTGCTTAGCTTGCAAGTACAGCAGCTGACATTTTTCTCCATGTGATGAAAATAATTAACAGAACATATGACATTAACAAGATCAGGCTGATCTGTGCCAGAGTTTACCTTCAAATACACTGGGTTAAATCAAACCTAGTCAATAGGAAGCGTGTCCTGGCTGTCAAGTATTACTCGCTCCCTTTGAAGACACAGGATCTTATCAGAAATGCCATTGCCTTGGATGAATCATTAATTAAGCAGGCTGTCTGGTTACAACAAGGCAAATGCAAGAATTCAAGAGGAACAGAAGCAAAGAAGGAAGAAACTGCACAGTTCAGCCGGTCCAGCTAGAGACTATTGCTCCACTTTCTTCCCCACCTCCACCATTACCTAGCTCAGGGGTCCAGCTCCAAAGGGGCAACCATGTTAGTTGAGTTCAGAAAAACAAACAAGGAGTCCTGTGGCACTTAAAGACTAACAATGTATTTATTGCATAAGCTTTCATGGGAGAAAACCCCCCTTCACCAGATGCTTTGAAGATGGGGGAACTAACAGAATGGGAGGAAATAAATGCAGTGAAGTGTAAGTCTAGCTCAGAGGTGAAGCTACTGCCCACCTGATGCATGACAAATTCAAATTCAGGATGGCATAGGTTCATTCTCTGACCCCTTCTTGACAAAAAACTTTCTGAATGAAACCTGAACCTCAGAGATTTTAGTGCACAAAAAAGTGAGAGCTAACCACATTCATATAAATAGGAGGCCGATTCTGGCACCTAAAACAACCAAAAAGGGGGCATTTGGGGTGCGCCACTGTAGTGTCTGCAGCTAAAACCAGGTAACTGCACCTACAAGTGGCCTGCTAACAGACAAATAGCTTAAGAGCCAGGACCTCCTGGATAGTTTTGGTGCACAGAGGAATTTCACGACTTTGGGTGCGATTTCCCCTCACTTCATGCTCTATCTTCATATTGAAAAACAACTTGGGACAAGTGTGAACATGTGCTTAGTCTGTTCCAGCAAAGCCAGATGTTATATGAAATACAACGGCTCTTCAAACAAAGTCAGTCTGTCCCCTACATACAGCGCTGGAGTTTCAGCATTATTTGTGCCCCTATATTGTCCTTAAAATATTAAATGAAGTGGGTTGATCCAGTTTATACTACAGAAAGCACTCAGAACAGTTCCTCACCCATTAAAAATTCAAGTTTTCCCTAGTCTTTTGTGCTGGAAGACTAAAAACCATAGATAATTTGGAGCAGCTTTTATTTGCAGTATTTTAAAACACTGTGTTTGTTTGGGCCTAGAACTAACATCCAACAAACAGTTGGGACAAGAGAAATCTTGGCTACAGATCTGACACCTAAGAAACCTCACAATTCACATCAGACCTCCTGAGAGTCCTCCAGGAAACCCCATTTAGATATTTGTGATATTTATTAGGTGAAGGCAAGCAGAAAGAAAACACTGAAAGGAATGGATTTTTCAATACATTATTGATAAAGCACTAACTCAGGCTGCCTCACATTTACAGGCCACTTAAGTACATTCTAAATTTTCAAACAACTATTAGACAATAGAGTGATTTTACAGCAGCTGCTGGAGCTTTGTTTACCATTTCCCCTTATAACAGTGAAAGTGGAGATGTGCTGATCAAGTCAAAGTGAAACTAAATGAAAATATTCTTCACATCAGCATCAGGGATCTCTACCCTGTCAGCTTTTCCCTTGAAATGACCTTGCTCTTTAATTCCACAGGCTGCATGTTTTTAAACGCAAAAAGTGTCATTTCCACACCCACTCACTGACAGAATTAAGCAGCTGAAATCAAGCCTCCATTCTGCTGCTCCTTTAATTAAGTATACTAGTTAAATCAGTAGATCTGTTACAGCTATGTCAGAAAGCAAGCAAGGGAAGGCAGAAGATGTACTGCCCAAGGGGCGTGAAATGTTTACTGTAATAAGGTATTTGGGTGGCTGATTAATATTCAGTTTCCAAAGCACACTGGTTACTTTTCTAGCACACACGGGACTACTTCACCACAGGAAAAACAGTCCTCTTAAGCAGTTATGTAGCAACCAAATTAATGCATTTCACACATTTTGCTATGCAACACTCAGATTGCATCAGTACATTTGAACTTCTTTTTTCAGAACAACGGATTTGACACACTGGCTCAAACCAATATCCATCTAGTCCAGATTCCAGTCTCCAGTTTCAAACCACCACCATTGCTTGGTGCTTCAAAAAAGGGTACAGAAAATCCCTACAGCATCAAGAGTAACAGCCATATATTTCTTGCTAAACCCAGATCAGTGAGAGCAGTTTATACACAACATGCACCTTAAATTTTTCATCCCAACATAGCTTTGGGTGTTATTCAAACAAATATCTCAAACTTTCCCAATATTGGCCTCAATATCTTGTGTCAGTGTGTTCTACATGGTAATTATACACTGTATTAAAAATTATTAGTCTTGTTGGCTTTAAATTTTCACCTTTCCATTTAATTCATGTTTTCTTCTTGTATTAGAAAGAGTAAATTAGGAGCATATAATTAACCTTTTCAACACCATTCATTTTACATACTTCTGTCATGTCTTCTCTTATTCATCCCCGTAAGCTAGAACTCTCTCATTGCTCTGACTTTTTTGTACATCTCAATATCTTGTCAGCTGTTTTGATGCCTCCTGCACAGTAAGAGGTTTTTATTGATCCTTTTACCCAGACCACCCTAGATCCTTTTCTGAATGGCCACAATTAATTTAGAAGCCATTAAAGTTAGCTTTACACTTTCACAATGCTTCATTAAATCCCACTAATTGCTTAGTATTGAAATAATGTTGTTTTCCCCATCTACTAAGACCCAAACTCAGGCTTCTAAATTTCATAGCTGATAGCCTCACTAGCCTATAAGAAATGCAGCTCTGCAACATTTCATTAAATACACAATCAAATATTTGTTAATATATTGTTTTATAAACATGTAACTTGAGACCTTAAAGGGACACAGGATCTTAAAGTCATAAGATGTAGACAAGTGTCAATTATTCAAAACCATTTTTAATCTGAAAATTAAATTTACATAAGAGCAGCCACTGAGTCAGACCAATGTTACTAAAGTGTCACTTTAAGTGTCCTTCCTTCTTGAGTGGTAACAGTTAATTTATACCCTATCGTTTTCTATGTATAGTTGGGACTATGTTTTCCAATATGCATAATTTTGCATTTATCAACATTGAATTTCATCTGCCATTTCCCTGCCCAGTCACCCACTTTAGGGCTAAATTAAAAAGGACAAATCTATCTATCTATATAGATATCTATATCTATGTCTATATTATTAACAGTGACTTCTCTCTGCCCTCATTGATGTTTTTCAGAAAAGAAGAAACTGACTAGTGAGTCAACTAGGCAGAGAAATAATGAAGCCGACTATACACAACTTGCTGTATATTGCACAAAGAAAAAATATACTTGGTTATCTCACTTCAGTTATAGACCTTTTAACAATCACTTATCCAGAGAATGCACAATATTTTCAGGAAGAAGGATTTCAAGTTGTTTTTAAACACAAAGCTTGTTCAGGTTTGCTGACTAAAGCTATTGGAGACCTGAGGCTGAGTGTGCCTGTTATCAAAGTTCCCCAGAGTTTAAAAATAGAAACTTGTTCTACAACAGCAAGATTTTATTCTTTAATTTACAGCCAGGCAACATATGGGGGGAAGGGATGGTAGCAGGTTAAAAGGAACATTTGTCAAGAATAATATGCTTAGAAAGAGGCTTTTTCAGCCAGCTGTTTTTTGCATCTGTCTTATGAAGCAGGAGCCAATGAAATACACAAGGATTCTGCTCAGGTTAAAAGCCAGTTCAGATTCCGAGTACTGTGCCACCACAGGACAGGAGGCAAAGACTTTCAGAGCATCCTACTACCGTATACTTCCACAGCTCTTCATAAACATCACTCCTACCCATCCGTGGTAAAAAGGCAAGTGACTAATTCAGAGCCAGAGGAACAGACAAGGTGACTTGCCCCAGGTGACAGACGGTGGCAGGGCGCGGTTAAGACTCTGGAAGTCCTGGCCTCCTTTCACCTGCTTAATCCACTTGTGTTCTAGTTAACCCCACACTAGGCTGCTTGCACACTAGCTCAAGACTCGACAACTACTGCATTTCCCACGCATTGTGTGGGTTTGCACTTTTTGTGGCAATTTCCAGACTTTGTTCCCAGCCTGCAATCTGATCAGCCATGTAGCTGTTTAAAAATAATAATTAAGGCTCTAAGGCATGTGCATGCATAAATTAAAGATGATCTTGTCTACCTCCATGCCTTCCCTGGATTTATACAGCCCTCTCTTACCAGAGGTGAGTAGAGTGCTGCACAGGAGATATAACAAACTGTCCCAGAGGTTTCAGAAGTGCCACTGGACTCTAACAGCAGCAGCAATCAACAAGAGGAGGCTCAGCCTGCTGTCTTTCCTCAGGAAAGCTCTGCATTCCAGTTATATCTTCCAAACCCCAGGGATTAGCAGATGGTTGAGACACAAGAGACAAACAAATCCAAGCAGCATTTGAGTTTTACGGGAGAGAGGCAAGAACCAGCATCTCACTCAGAACCCATGCCAGTTAGAAGTACAGTAAATGGTGAGGGCATAAAAAAATGTAGGATGCAAAATCACTGCAGGTTCCATATGGCAAGAAAGATGGTCCTGCCATCTGCAGAACAGAGCAAATTATAATTCAGACTGAGATCTGATCTATAAAAGGTAAATCGATGGAAAAGCACCATTTCTGGAGTACTTACCACCAGAAATACGACTAAACCACCACCAACTCAGCATGGCCAGGAGCTGATGGACAGCGCTGGAGAACAAGGCCCCAAGTAGTCACAAGGCTGAGAGTCAAAACAAGCAAGGAGTCCTGTGGCACTTGAAGACTAGTGTGCTCCATCCACAGCCAAGATGCCTCAAACGAACTGCCTCCAGGGAAGGGCGGAAGGCAGGCTCCATAGGCCTTCAGTTTCTGGGTCTCTACAAGCTTGCCTACATCACTAGTACACCAGAGAGTCCATGGTCATGCAGCAGGGTTTCAATTTACTTTGTACACAAGAAGCTAAATTAATCCCTGCATCATCCTTGCTGACTTAAAGTTCCTCATCCAGGGAAGTCACATGGGTTGAGCTATTCAGGAGATCAGAGAAAATGACCACCATGGTTCTTTTTGGCTTTATAATCTAGGGATCCCCAGGCAGTGAGGGGGCAGATTACAGTGGGCTCTTCACTGAAGATAAGAATGCAGAAGAGAAACATTTGCCATGTTCGTCACATCCAGAAATGCCTGAAAAGGGCAAAATAGCCCAAACAGGAAGTAAACTCAGATACAGAGCCAGAACTTGAATGATGCTGAAGTACAGACCTTAATGCCCGAAGTATCTAGATGTAAAAAGCAAGGGGTTTGTGAAAACTGCTGATCAGTTCTTGCCCTACTGTGAAGAGGCCCCTTGTCACGATCAGCACCCAGTGCACCAGATATAGTTTGCTCCTACATACCACATGATCCCAAACTGTTCAGAAACCACACTTTGGACTGCTGGCATGTAACAGTTTACGACAGCAAAGACACCATAGAAATAACCTCCATCCCACAAAGGGTATTAGAATCACATTGGCTGCAGCCATGTTAGAAAACTGCAGCCAAGGAGGTGACAACAGCGCTGCAACTAGAACAGTCCTGCTCTTGGCCAGATAACCCCTAGGCACCTCTGATCTGGTGTGAATCTGAAATAACAACGGTTAAATTGCAAAGTCCTCTGTGGCAGGAACTGCCTTACATAAAGCATCCAAAACCAGTATGTTTTTGGCTGCTACACAAACATCACCATATGGCTGGTGACCTCATGTCGACAAGTTGGTCAAACAGCTGATGGACTGGCAGTTACAGATACATTGGCTACTTCGCTGCTAGCGCCAAAGATGGAATGCCCGTGAGGACTGAGGTTTACTGGTCAAAAGATACGCCTTTGCTGAAAGAAATACAAAAATGACCATACTAGGGACAGAACAATGGTCTGTCTAGCCTAGTATCCTGTCTTCCAAGAGTGCTCAGTGCTTTGTAGCATTCAGAGGGTTAGGAACTCCCATGTCATGAGGCTGCCTCCCTACGCATCTTGGCATATAGCCACTGATGGACCTGTCCTCCAGGAATTTACTAATTCTTTTTTAAAGCCACTTATACTTTTGGCCTTCACAATATCCCCCAGCAACAAGTTCCATGGGCTGACTGTGTTTTGCGTGAAGTAGTACTGCCCTCAGGTTGGTTTTAAACCTGCAGTTTATTAATTTCATTGGGTCACCCCAGTTCTTGTGTGATGAGAAGAGGTAAACAACACTTTCTATTCACTTTCTCCACACCAGTCACAATTTCATAGACCTCTACGACTTCTCCACTTAGCTGTCTCTTCTTGTAAGCTGAACAGCCCCATCCTTTTATATCTCTCCTCATACAAAAGCTGTTCCATATCCCTATCTGCTTTTGTTGCCTATTTCAGCACCTTTTCCAAAGTTTTTTTCTATACAAGATGGTGTGACCAGAACCGCATGCAGTACTCAAGATATGGGCATAACATGTATTTATTTATATAGTGGTATTATGATATTTTGTCTTATTATGCATTTTTATCCTAATAGTTCCTAATATTGCACTCACTTTTTTGACTGTTGCTTTACACTGAGCAAATGTTTTCAGAGAACTCTCCCCCATGACTGCAAGATCTCTTTTGAGTGGGTAACAGCTAATTTAGAACCTATCATTTTGTGTGCATAAGTGGACTGGAAGAAAAGAATGGAAAAGTTATACAGGTATTTTTTCTCCCCCACTTTCCAAAAAAAGAATATGCCTTCACAATAATAATACCAAGTTCTTATATACAACTTTTAATTAGCAGATCTCAGGGCACAGGGGTGCCAAGAATGCCCTTTGCAATGAGCAGTCATTAGAACTTAAAAACCAAACACACCTTACCACCATTTACAGAAGATTAAGATTCAATTTAGAGACACAAAGTGGGTGAGGTAATATCTTTTATTGGACTAACTTCTGTTGGTGAAAGAAAGGAGTTTTCTAGTTACACAGAGCACTTCTATTCTGGAGAGCTCTGCATAACTCGAAAGATCATCTTTCTCCCCATCAGAAGTTGGGCCAGTAAGAGATAATACCTCACTCATCTTGTTTCTCTGATGTCCTGGGACCAACAAGACTACAACAGATTCACTTTAGTCTTGTAATAGTAACTGTCTAGTTTTTCATACAACCTTGCCCCCTTATCTGAGGGCCTCAAACACTGCTGAATTTATCATCTTCAGCAACTTGTGGGCTGGAAGGGTTAAATTAAATCCCCATGTCCAGAACGGGAAATTGAGGCCCAGAAAGATTAAGGGACTTCCTCAAAGACACATAGGAAAGCCAGGAACTGAACCCACAATTCTTAAGGCTCCAGCCAGAGACTGGTTATGAGCCCACCCTCTCAAGTGAGTGCAATATTACTTGATGTAATCAAAAACGTGTCACCCCAGATACTTTAGGAGTAGCTTTCACCTAAAAAAAACCCCCCAAATTCTCTATATACAGCACATCAAGCTGTCACTCCTTGAAAACCAGACCCCCGTGAAAGAGACACATGAGGCTGAGGGAGATGTATGAAATAACCAACTTGCCCCATCCAGCACAGACCACCTAAGGGAGCCTGTCCCTCTTACATGTTCCAAAGGGGCAGCTGTGTTAGTCTAGTTCACTAAAACAAGCAGGGAGACTTGTGGCACTTAAAAACTAACATTTATTTATTGCATGAGCTTTTGTGTGAGAAAATCCCACTTCGTCAGACTCTGAAGATGAGGGAACTTACAGAATGGGAGGAAATAAATGCAGGGAAGTCTGCGGTGAGTCTTGGAAGCAGGTCACACTATAACAGCAAATCAAAGCAGTTAAGATTCAAACACTGGGGAACAGTATACAGGGGAAATTTTTCTCATTACAACAGGTGATTTGACCTCATCTTCCTCTGTATACTGCTCCCCAGTGTTTAAATCTTAACAGCTGCTTTGATTTGCTGCTACAGGGTGACCTGCTCCCATGACTTCCACTCCCCTGCATTTATTTCCTCCCATTCTGTAAATTCCCCTATCCTCACAGCATCTGATGGGCCTGGGATTTTCTCCCACAAAAGCTCATGCAATAAATAAATCTGTTAGTCTTTAAGTGCCACGGCACTCCTTTGTTTGTCCCTTTTATGCTGGCCTCACTCATTGCTAGTTGCATGGTTTGCCAGGACAAGAAAATAGAAGTGAATTAGAGTTTTGAGCAAGCCACCCAAAACCATTCCAAAGGATAGCTGCGTCAGTCCAGTTCAGCTAAACAAACAAGGAGTCTTGTGGCACTTTTAAAGATCAACAAATTTATTTATGCCCATGAAAAATCATTCAATAAATAAATATGCTAATCTTTAAAAGCATCACAACACTCCTTGTTTTTTACCTGAAATAATGTAAATTAGTTACCTACTTAAACAGGAGAATGTGGAGGCTCCACTGCTAAGTGTCTTCTGGAGAAGCAGGATTGCTTACTGAAAGGGGACCTCAGTGTAGGGATGGCTCCGTGAGCTACACACATCATTTTAAAGGGGGTGTTGCCTGCACAGCAGACGGCAAAAATGCTGGACAGAAAAAAACTGAATTCTTATCAAAACATCCAAGAAATCAACAAGAGCAGTTGACTGGCTTTTAAACCCGACAGCAGGGCAGGAGACAAGTCTGAGGCCAGTGCTCTGTGAGCTAAGAAATGTGCCTATCAATGTTTTCTGCCATCACCCTGTTTGAGATTGGGGTGTTCTGGAGCATGTAGGAAACCATCACGGTGACCACAAATCGCCACAACACAGCAAGAGCCGGATACGTCAAAGGTAGCAGAAAAATATCTCAAACAAGAGATTAGCACAGCAATTACGATCCCCACCGCAGCAAGCACGGGAGCAGAATGATAACGAGTCACCTGGACTGGCAGAGTCCAAGGAACCGTGTTAAAAATAAACCATCGATGAACTGAGAGGGACGCTTATCTCCTAGCCGCCCCACGCTCCTTTCACACCTGCCCCAGCTAGGGGCAGCCCAGCAGCAGCCCCTCTCAGCCAGCACACCCAGGCTTTCAAAACCACTGGAGCTTTTTTAGGGAGGGGGTGTGTCCCTGGCCCTGGCACTAAGCGAAAGGATGTAAGGGGAGCCCCTGGGCACACACCTGAAGGAAAAGAGGATGCTTTTCCCGGCACAGCTGTGGCATCTCTCACCCAGAGATGGGCCAGCTGAGGCGTATGGGGAGCAGGGGGAGCTGCTCTCTCGGCTGGCTGGGGGGAAGCGCGGGGAAGGCTGATCCCCAGGGGCTGGACGGACTCTCGGCAAGGAGCAGGTTCCCCAGGCAGCTCAGGAGCAGAGCAAGGCTGCCCAGCAGGGCTCCCCGGCGGGCCGGGCTGCGGGGCAGCAGGGCGCCCGAGGAAGGGGTGCAGGGGCAGAGCCAGGGACCCGCCAGGGGTTGCCCCGTCTAGAGAGGAGGGCTCGGGGCCGGGCTCTCACCTGGGCACGCAGCTGGGCGAGCTCCGATCCACCTCCCAGGTGGCGAAGAGGTTCATCTGCACCGGGCGCACGCCCGCCCCGCCCGGCGTGAGGGGCCCGGAGCCCGGCTTGGGGGGCGGGGGCGCGGTGCCCGGCGGCTGGGCCGAGGGCTGCCCCGAGGGGGGCTGCGGGGGCAGCGCGGCCGCCGCGGGCTGCAGGCTGGACAGGGCGGGGGCGCGCTGCCCCCCCACGCCGGGTCCCCCGCGCTCCGCCATGGAGCCGAGCCGCCTGCTGCCCTGCGCGCGCCCGCCCGCTCGCTCGCTCGCTCCCGGGGCGGGGGGCGCGGCGCCGGGGAGCGCGCCCCGCGCTGATTGGTCGCGGCCGGCGCGAGCCTCCCCGCGGCCGGGCTGCCGGGAAACGGAAGGGGGAGGGGCGCGCGCCCGCGGGTGGCAGGGGGCGGAGGCGGGATCCGGAGCAGCCGCGCGCTAACCCGCTGGGGGCCCCGGCTCCTCCCTGCCGGCAAAGGGGGCCCTGTCCACAGCCCCAGCGGCCAGGCTTGATTGCAGACGTAAGGGTGCAGCTGCAGCCTCGGCACAACCAGGGATTTCCCTAACCACCCCCCCCCAGGTGTCAGCTAGCAGCAGCCTTGTACCAATTTAGTGAGCTCCTCCACACGCCCCCTCGTTTCAAGGCGTGGGGCAAATAGTGAGCACAGCAAGTGCAGGAGTCAGCCCTGCCCTTTGCCAGGGAGCAGGCGGCGCCAGAAAGCTCCCAAAGCTGGAGTGGAGGAGCAGGGCACGCACTGCTTCAGGATCCCAGTTTGACACCCCGGCCTTGCGGCAAGACATGCTTGGCCTCAGCTTTCCCTGCCCCAGCACTGGCTTGAAACCCCTTTGGGCTGCTTGTACATCAAGGCTGCCCCCAGCCCTGCCTTCCCTGCGGGCAAAGCCCAGGCTGTAGCTGGCAGGGTTGGTTAGTAGTAGGGGTGGGAGCCTCAGCCCAGGGAAAGAGCTGCAGTGCCATACCTGCCCCAGTGCCAGCCCAGCATTGCATGGCAAGACTTATCCCATCCTCTTTGTTCTGTTCTGTCACCCAACAGTTTGCCCTGCCAGACTGCAGGCAGAAACTGGTTGGGGGAGATGGCAGGGCCCCATACCTTGAGCAGCTTTAGAGATGTCTAGCCCTTGAGCAAGGCAGCCACCAAACTCCCCCCTTCAAGGTGACAGACAGCAGGAAACCCAGATCCCTGTGCCAAAAGCTCCTGGCTGAGCAGAGCAGATCCTCATCCCTGTGCCAGGGCTGTGTTGTGGCCACTGCCAGTCAGTAAGCACATGTGCTGCCCACTGCGGCTGCCGGGACTAACCAGGGGAAGCAAAGCACACGTATCAGCAGGAAGGAGCTGAAATTTGGATCCCACCCAAGCCCCTACCACAGAGGGCAAGTGATGGAGGTTGGGCTGGCTCTGAGCAGCAGGAGGGAAGCAGCCAGGGGGCTAGTCTGCCCCAGAGGGGCATGCTCCCAACCAGCACCTACAGTGAAACAAGAACCAGGCTTCCCCACAGGGCTGAGGGCAGAGGTCAGCAAGGAAAATCCATCACAGCCAACATTGCCCCAAGCTCCAGGACAGCTGCTGCCACCCAGGGACCCACTGGGCCATCAGCCTACAGCTACAGCAGACTCCTAGGTTGTAGCCCCAGCCCCACCATGGTCCTGTAAAAGGGCAAGGACCAGCCACAGCCCAGGCATGGGAGTGTCTGGCAAGCCATCAGCTCACCAAACACCAGGACTGCTTTACATGCAGATGCCCCTTGTCCCTACTGCCCAGGGCCAGCTCTCCTCAAAGCAGCCAGGATCTCAGGTGACTGTAGGGTGCAGGCTGCAGCTTTGAAGTGAGTTGTGTGTGCAGGCTCAGAGTACTGCAGAGTGCCTAGCTAGCACAGGGCAGGGCCTGCCAGGGAGATCACTCCTCCCCACCAGCTCTCCCATGCAACCCACCCCTCTGTTCCCACTTGCTGTTTACAGAGCCCCACATGGAGCCAGGGAGCTGTGACAGCCGTGCCCCCACCAAACCCCTGCACTAAACTGGAACCCAAGGGCTGAGACTGCTGCATTCCAAGGCCTAGCACCTCAGTAACAGACAGCTCTATCACAAAGCCTCCACAGCAGGGCTGAGTGCATGAGGATGGAGATTCCATGAGCCACCCCGCATGGCCCTTGTGTCCACTTGCCCCACAGCATTTGGCCAAAGAAAGGAAGGTATGCTGGCTGATGGGGAGCCTAAGGCAGCAAGGGGAGAAAGACGACAAGATTCAAGGGACCAGAGTGAGCCAGAGCTGAGGCAGGGGAACCACCCCAGCACCCAGGATTTTATTTACAAAAAAATACCACAAAACACAGTTGATGAGGGTGGGAGGAGGAGGTAAAGGGACAGAGCAGCAGGGATGCCAGCAAGCTGCTCCTCCCAGGGCCTGGGACAGGAATGAGTGGGTTAAAAACAGAAGGGATGCAGACTGACAGGCTGACGCTAGAACTTGAACTCTTTGTACTTCTTCCCGCCCCCACGTGTGTCCTGCGGCTGTGCTTTTCGTTTCTTTTGCTGCAGGGGAAAAGGGGAAGAGAAAGATCACTCTCTTCTTGGCTGAAACACCCACTCCCTGACCTGACCCAGCTCATCCGCTACCCTGGGGCTGGACAGGCGTGGGTGGCATCCTCTAGAGAGGACAAGCTCTGTATCATTCACTGACCCTGAGGCTGTCACTCCCCCTCCCCTGAAAGGCCTGTTAGGAACTGGAACCCCACAGATGCTTCCTCCCAGGCCTGCTCCCCCTCACCTTCTGCTTAGCTGCGTGCTCAGCCACCATGTCACTGAAGTCTTCTTTCTCCACCTGAGCCTGCTGCTCCCGCACATGCTCTTCATACTTCTGGGTCATGGCCATAGGGTCGAGCTCCAGCTCCTCTGGGGCCAGTGCCACCTCCACCCCCTGGATCTCCGGCACAGGCCCCTTCCGGCTCATCACCTACAGGTAAGGGGAGAGTGAGATGCCAGCACTAGAGTGGGAAGTGGGAAACCCCTGCCCCACAAGGAACAGCAGCCACGGGCCCAGCTAAGCCTGTATATTTCGCCTCCAAACAGATCCAAGAAGGATCTGGGGAAGAGATCGCCAGGTTCAACATGTAGGGTTCACCCCAAAAGTACCCTAGGTCAGTGGTTCTCAGGCAGGGGTCTTCCAGAAGGCTCATCAGCTCCTGTAAATATCTGCTGAGTTTTATAGCAGGTTGCATAAGAAGCACTAGCAAAGTCAGTACAAACTATAATTTCATACTGCCAGTGACACTTATATTGCTCTACATACTATGCACCAAAATGCAAGAATAATATTTACATTCTGGTTGATTTATTTTATAATTCTGTGGTAAAAATGAGAATAAACCTTTCAGTACTTAGTGTTGTATTTTTGAAGTCTGGCGCTGAAAGCAAGTTGTTTTTAAGCGAGGAGAAACTTGGGGTTTGTAAGACAAATCACCTCCTGAGAAGGAAACAGTAATCTGGAAAGGTTGAGAGCCCAGCCTTACATTACCACAGAAACCCACGCCCTGCTTGGCTCCCAGCCACCATGATTCCCTGTGTACAGTGAGTCCCACATGACAGCTGAAGCGGGGAAGGCCAGGGCCTGCCACCTCAATTGCATGAGTGGTCTCACTGAGGCTCCCCTTTCTCTGGGGATGATGAGACAGGGACACTGACATAACCAAACCCCCCAGGGTAAACCTTTGAACCACACCTCACCACTGCTCTCCCCAGACCCATGCCCCCATCCCAGCCCCTTCCAGCAGCACCTGACCTCACTACTGACCAGAAGATGTTCTGATGCAGCCCTCAACTATTCTCCCCTCAGAAGCAGAAACTGTCTTGGGTCTAGGCCCAAATGCCCGCACCCCTCCAGTTCTGACAGGTGTCCTGAGCAGCTCCCTGTGCCCAGGGGTCCCAACTACAGTTCTAGCCTGGCTCTTGAGCAGCTGGAGGGCAAAAGATGCTGCTGAACTCCTTTCCCCAGCTCATGCAGCTGAGTCCTGCCCCTCTCCCTGCACCAGAGCTATCCAAGCTCCTTCTACCCCAATGCTGCCCACTCCTTGAGCCCCAAAGCCTTCCCCACCCAGTTGGCCCTCTCCCTGCTCCAGGATCACTAGTGAACACAACTCTGTTCATGCCAGTTATGGGCCACCCCACTTCCTACCCCTCCCCTGGTGCCAAAGATAGGTGGGGTCTCCCCACTATTTCACCCTTGCACAGACACACTGTCACCACAACTGCTGCCAGGGTTGCCAGTTGGGCTCAGAGAGCACAGGGGGTTCTAGTGTAAGCCCTCATCCTGCCAAGCCATTGGAGGAGAACCAGAGATCCAGAGCTCACCAGTTGGCTGGCCCAAGTTACTCACCGTGGACATGTCATAGATGTGAGTGGAACCCATCATAGCACCGCCAACTGTGGCTGTTCGCTTCTCTGGCAGTACTGTGAAGAGCTGAGGCGTCTCACTGCTGTGGGGGGGGGGGGGGGGAGGCAGAAACACAGGATCAGCACAAAAGGCCACAAGTGCTAGGGGGATAGAGATGCAGTGGTTGGGCTGGTTAGTAGCCCGACTGCAGTTTGGGACAAGAAGTGTTGAAGAGTGTGTCTGATCCACATGAAACAGCAGAAGGTATTTCAGAAGAAGAATGGAAACAGCAAAACAGAGACTAGGCCAAGAGAGCAGAACTAAGAGCCCCAATGGGGAAGGCGGACATGACCTCCAAAACAGCATCACCAACAGCACACCCAGGCTCATGCTAGGACACCAGGTCAGTGCTGGCTGCAAAGGCGGAGCATCCCTTAGTGCAGTGGTTGTCAAACTTAGGGTCAGGACCCAGTATTGGGTCGCAGACCCTCAGGCACTGGGTCACGGCACCCTTTGCTGCCACTGCCAAGACTGAACTGCGCTGCTCAAAGATGAAGTTGCTGGGTCACAGGCATTAATGATTGTTTTCAACTAGGTCCCGAGGAAAAAAGTCTGAAAATCACTGCCTTAGTGCAGTGGTTCCCAACTGGTGTGCCGCGGCAACACCCAAAGTGTGCCGCAAGCATCCCTGAGAGCTGGAGTTAAAGTTCCCTCCCTACTCAGCCCAGCCACCTCAGCTGTGCAGGGCTGGGAAAAGGCAGGGGTTAAAGTAATGGGTAAAGCACAGGAACACAGTTCTGAGGCGCCCTAATTTTTAGGTAGGCAGCATTCCTGCCCCCTAAAAATAGAGGACGGCACTGGAATGCGGAGTTCCAGGGGTCCCCCTAAAAATACCAGGAGCAGCCCCAATGCAGAATTCTGGTGGCTCCACCTTAAACCCATCCAGCAGAGAGCAGGGAACCTGGGAGTGTGTGAATCTCCCCCTGCAGGATGGAGCAGCTTGTGTAAGGCAGCCTGCAAACAGCCAGGTAAGGGCTCTGGTGGAGAGGGCTGCTGGGGGTTGTGTGGGGCAGGGGTGTGTGTGTATGTATAGCAGGGGGAGAGTGGATGTGTAGCAGAGGGTGTGTAACTGGGGTTGTGGGGTGGCTGTAGGGGGGGTGTAGCTGGGGGCTAGAGGCCTAGTTCTGACCCCTGCAGTGATGGGAGGGTCCATCACAGGCAGCAGGGGGCTGAGGGAGGGGATGACAGGACCCACTGTGGGGGCAGGGAGCCACTGTGGAGAAGGGGGAAGTGGGTGCTGCACCATGCTCCCCTGCCCTATCTTCCCACTCCCAGGTTCCCCCCTGCCCTGCACAAATTTACTCCTGTTCTCCCTTCCTCTCTCCTCTCTTGCCACCCTTGCGCTGTTCCCCACATGGCTGCCCCTGTCCTCTTTTGCCAGCCCTGCCCTGCTCCCTACACTCACTCCTGCCACTGCACACAACTTCTGACCTCCCCTGTTTCGCCACTCTTGCTCTGCTACCCCTACTACCCTACATAGCAGCATTTCTGAAACACTGTGCCATGGTTCATGAATATTCATAAGTAATTTAAGTTAAATTTGAATATTCATGAGTTTTTTAATGGTGGTGTGCCTCAAAAAATTTTAAGGTCTCAAGGTGTGCCACAGCAGAGAAAAGGTTGGGAACCACTGCCTTAGTGAGCCCTACCCCACTCCTTGCAGCACAGTGCCCCCTAGTGCCACATGGGGCCAGCACAGGCTGCACAGGACCTGTCTCCTGGGGCTCTGGGATTCTCATCTGAGGGGAGCTTAGTGGCCCAAGCAAGGCAGAGGCCTGACTTACCCATCCATGGCCTCCTCTATCTTCTTCTTCCTCAGTTCAATGAGCTCAGGGGTCTCCATGCCGGCAGGGACAGAGGAGAAGCCACCTGGCGTGATCAGGCCACTAGGGAGGAAGGGCAAACAGTTAAAGACACAGTACCTGAATCACGTGGCCTGGCTGGAGTGGAGGAGCCCAAACTGCCACAGTCTTAGCATTAAGAAGCCCATGCTAAGGCAGCCCCACGCCAAGTAAGCACACACCTGTCAGCTGGGGTGATGAAGCCCGTCTCATCTGGCTTCTCCTCATCACTCTCCTCCTCCTCTTCCTCTTCGGAGGATTCCTCATCTGATGGCTCCAGCTCCCCCCAGGGCGTCCTGTCAATTTCCTCCTCTTCTGCCTTAGTCTGAAATGAGGAGAGATGAGCTGGAGAAGGGAAGCGGGGGGGTGCTGGCTCTGATTCAGCCACTTAGCAGACTGAATTAGAGGAACAGGAAATGGGCCTTCCCCACATGCCCCAGGGGGCACCGTTCCAGCCCCTGTACTGGGCAGACACATGGGATTGAGTCTCCAGGATTCAGGGATCCATTCATTTCCCTAATATCAGCCTTCCTGCCCCCTAGGTCTGCCTCCACTCATCAGCCCCACTGAGGAGCACAGTTACAAGCATCCTACTGACACCTGGAGAGGAGGGAATGGATCTGCGCAGGTTGGATGTTTGTGTTGGTTTCTGCCACCTAGGAAGAGCCCCAACTTGATTTCCTAGTACCAAATGCCAGCAAGTGGGTGGTCCTGACCTCACCCAATTGCACTGAGAAGACTGTAGAAGTGGCATGTGGCCCCAACCCCCAAGTCAGGGCTGTTCCCGTTCCCATTCCAATTTCTATGTGGGGCCATGGCCACTGGGCTGCCTACCTGGAACTCGGCAGCATTGGTCCCAAAGACATCTCCGTACAAGGGCTTCCCAGTCTCATCAACAGGGGGCTTCCCCCAACCACCAGCATGGTACCCGAACGAGCAGCCCTGGAACAGGAGGAAAGAGTTATCCAGGGGTCGAGTGACCTAAAGCAGGGGGTGGCTGGAAGCAAGGACTCATGGGCTCCAGTCCTGGCCTAGTCAAGGATTCTGTCCAGGTCACCTCCAAGCTATGGACCTCAACCTTCCACTCAGGAAGCAGGGATGATGCTTCCAACATACTTTGTGAGTGCTCTGCTTTCTAGGCAGAAACAGTAGTGGTCACTCTAGGAGGGTTAATAGAGGTCTCTGGTTTGTGTGAGTGGGGCAAGGTCAAGAAAAGTATTTAACTGCTAGAGAAAGAAACAGAAAAACAAGGAGAAGCCTGGAGTGATGGAGGAAAATGATCTACAGCTGGAGACCCTCAGCAGTGGAGAGGGAAAAAGGCCATTGCTTCAGCTTGGTCTCTGCTACGAAAAGGGGAGTCCCAGGAACAGAGTACCTCTATATTGGCAGGTGGCATTAGGCGGGGAGGCCAGTGGCTCAGCTGCACTATCACTGCCCCATGTAAAGAGTCCTCCAGTGAAAGCCAAGCCAAGAGGGGATGGGGGCTCCTTGGGATAGGACCCCTCCAAAAGCCAGAGTAAGGAACTGTCAGGCACTCAGCAGCAATGAGAATGCAGTAGGCATCCCAGCCACCAGAAAGCACTGCAGACACCCAAAGAGAGCACAAACTCCCTAGCCCCCCCCGGCCAGACACACAGCTACTCACCTCCGGGATGGGTGAATTGAGGCCCGGGATCTTCAGGTTGGGATACGAGGGGGGTGGGCCGTAGCGCTGCATGGCAATCAGCCATGGGGGTGGCACTTTGTGGGCATTCTGGAGCCAGGAGAAAGACAGTGTTGGCCAACAGGACAGACTCATCCACACAAATATGGCTAACCAGCCCCATCAGCAGGGAAGTCCCAGAACCAGGGGACGTAAAACTCATCTCACTAGTGCAAATGCCTCTCAGTCCCAACCCACAGCCCTCACTATCTGCCTCCTCACCACCAGAGCTCTCACCCCACAGTTACTCGTCAATTCTAGTCCTGAGGTGCCAAGCCATGCAGTGGCTGTGGCTAGCTGAAGCCCAAAGGCTGGCAGTAGGATCAGCACGGGAGAGTTGCAGCAGCTCCCCTTGTCTAACGGGCAGCTTCCAAAAGCACTTACCGGGCCAACCGGCATCCCCAAAGCAATGCGCAGTTCATCTGACAGATCCCCTGGCTTCTTCTCTTTCAACCGTGTCTCAAACTCCTTGCCCTGATGGGGAGGGGAGTCAGGATCAGAGCAATTGCGAGGAGGCACCCCAATGCTACACGGCTCTGGCAGTGCCTCATGTGGGCCGATCACTGCCTTGCACCCAGGTAGGGGAGAAAAGCCCCGTGACCACAAATCCAAGGTCAGGGACAGCCACGCCAGGGTGGGACTTTTCCTTCTCAGCCCACTACCCACAAATCCCAAACAGTCTGCCAGAGACGGACACAGCACTCCCGAGTCACACCATGGGGATACCCTGGGCACCCTGAGCCACTGTTCCATCTGAAAGGGCTGCTCCTGGCACAACACACCTCATAGTAAAGATCGCCATGGATAGTGAGTTTGGGCTTGGTCTGCCACTTGAAGAAGGCATCATGCAGCTTCTGATAGTCGATGTCGATCTTGCCCATCTTGGGACGAACTTTCTCTCGCATCTTTGACTTCATTGTCTTCTGCTCCTCCTGGGAGTGGGTGGGGGAAAATGTAAGAGGGTGACTGCATCTCTGCCACTCCATGGACCCCACCAGCTGCAAGGACGGACAGTGCCACCCCACATAGCCTCACATCACCCCCTGCAGGAACAGGCTGCAAACCCGTCTCCAGGAGGCAGCTGGGACAAGCTCTGACCTATGATGGCAAAGGATACAAGACAAAATCTTGCAGTCATCCAGCCAGGAGAATGTAGCACCTGCCGCTCAGTCACCACACTAGACAGCATGGGCTGAGGGAAGGGGCTGTTTTTTAGAGCGATCCCTTGACTGACACTGATATGTAGCTGCCTCTGGGGCACAGCACACACGTGATTACCTTTTCCTGCAGTGCCTCTCGCATCTCCTGGATGCCCGTTCGCTTGATGAAGTCAGGCAGCTCAAAGGGCGGCTTCTCAATGCCCCTCTTGCCCTGCAGGTACTTGCGCTTGAAGCACCAGTGCCGGGGAACGGGCACAGAGTTGCGAGTGGCCTTGAGGTGAACCAGCAGCTTGGGATCCTGGGCTGTCACATCATGCATCTCCACTACATCTGGGCGTGCCACCAGCTGAGGACAGGACAGCAGAGGGTTAACCACCCTCCCATTACCCCCTCCCAGGCCTACAGGTCAACCGTTAAAGCTTCAGGACCTTCTCTCTTCTCCCCACCAGCCCCTGCTCTGTCCACCCCCTCCCAACCAGAGAGCAGACTCCTGAGATGACAGGACCCAAGGCAAGTTCACTGCTGGTGGTGTGCCTTGCGAGAAAAAACCAAAACCCAACAGGACTGGGTGTCTACCAGCCTCCTCAGTTTCACGCTTGCACCCTAAATGCTGCCAACCCAACTGACTGAGCTGGACCAACAGCCCAAAGCAGACCAATCCCAAAGCAGAGTCCCTGGGCCCTGAACAACAAGTTGAGAAGGGAGGGGCTGTTCTGTCCAATCCCTCCCCACAGCATCTTGAGCAGGGCAGGCTCGGTTCCAAGAAGGGCGGCATTTCAGAGGAACTGGGGTGACCGACCGTCTCACCTGTTTCAGCTCCGCCACCGTGAAGCGATTCATGCGTCTCAGCTTCTTCTTGGATAGTTTGGGGGCCTCAGGTTTCTTCTCCTGAACCCAGAAAAAGAGCCACAATGGATCTGGCTCATCATGCCCAGGGTCCCCAATCCCTCTCCCACCACATCAGACTCATGAACCCAGCATTTCCCCCCTGCCCCTACTGGCCAGTTGTCCTGTATATAAAATAGGGACAAAGATATTGACCAACAGCTTCCCGAGGGAGTGGGAAGCTTTGAGCCCCTTGGTGCTGGATTGAAACTTTTTTTTCACCTTCTTCCGTAACATGAAGCATGACTCGGTTACTGGTGGATTATCTGTAACTTCATGTCTTTAAATTATGATTTGAGGACTTTTATAATCAGTCCTAGATTACAGATTTATCACAGGAAAGGGTAGGTGAGGTTTGGTGGCCTGCATTGTGCAGGACGTCAGACTAGATGAGCATGTTGGTCCCTTCTGACCTTAGAGTCTATGAATCAGTCTATGATGCAGAGGAAGGATCCCCCCACTCTCACTGTAGCACTAGCGCTGCTGGGAACAGAGGCTCTTTGTAGCCATGGCATCAATGAGGTCAGTAGATGCCAGCCTACCCGTAGCAACACCTGCCCCCACATCTCTCTGAGGCCAGGAATTCCAGTAACTAACTAATTGCCTGGCTCCGCCCCGGCTCACCTGTTCATCATCAGTACTGTCATCATCGCTGCCCTTCCGGTCTTCCTCAAAGCCCTTCTTCTTGGGCACAGCTGCACTCTCTGGCTTGTCTGCCTTGTCAGGCTCCTTCTCCTTGTCTTTCTTTACATCATCTGTCAGCTGTGGGAGAAAGGACAGTGAGGAGGGCCCAAAGCTGGAGACTCCATCCCCAGGGAGGGGACGCTGAGCAGAGTGCATATGAGCCTGAGCAATTGTCCCCCAAGGAGGAGCCAGGTCCCCACAGCTGGAAAGGCCCAGGTCTTGAACAACAGAGCAAGGAGGCTTCTGTCCCATCTCCTCAGAGGAGACAGTGAGCACGTTTCCCCCACAGAACCCCAAAAGGAGCAGGTGGGATACAGGCCAGTTGGGGGTGGGTTCTTGCCCTGGGGGATAAGGGCCTGGCTCACAGAGCTTCAAGGAAGAAGGACTTCTCCCGATGGAAAGAAAGCTCCCCCATACTCTCATCCCCAGGCCTCCCCCACCCTCAGGAGCCAGCCAAGGCTCCCAGCTTGACAACAGACACAAGAACCCAATTTGTGTCCCCTTCCCGATTGCCTGGCCAATACTGCTCTGTAGCTGGCCCCCAAGCCATGGTAGATGGCACTTGCAGCTACTCCCTCTACCCCACTGCAAACAGGTCACCACAGGACTTGGGGCTCAGTACAGGCCAATGAATACCACCCCAGTACTGCAACCACCAGATTGCCCTGCCCTCCAAGAGCTGAAGACAGAACCCAGGAGTTCTGGCACCCACCCTCTATGCTCTAAGCACTACATGCCACTTCTCAAGTCAGATGCCGCTAGAGGTCCCATTACTTGTGTAGTGAAGAAACCCCAAGACAAGCACCCTTCACACCCAGCCAGCAGTCTGAGCCTGGTTCACCTTGAAGGCATCAAAGATCCTCTTGAAGAAAATGAAGTTGGGGTCATAGATCTCTGGTTCCTCAGCAACATACTCAATCTCCACTACTGATTCTGTGTCTTTGGGCTCAGCATGTTGCACAGTCTCCTTCTCCCCTTTGCCCTGTGCTGCTGCACGTGCCTTCTTCTTCTTCTTCCGATTACGGCGCTTACGGTTCCTCTGCCAAGAGAAGGGGGTTAGCAATCACAAATTCCTCCCCTCATGCTCAGATGTGGCCACCTCTGCAATGGAACATGGGGGACTGTTTATACAGGGAACCCTCCCCAGTGCTGAGATGCAGTCACATGCCACCCTGTAAGTGGCAGCCCTTCTACTGCACATGACTGCTGCACCATATATAGCCAGCATGAAGAAAACCTGGAGGAGGAACTTTATGGCAGCTGCATGAAATGCTCCCATTGGTCACCTTTCAGGATGCTGAGCTCAGCACAGCAGTTCCTGTGAGATGTGCCATGTGTGGCCAGGGCTTCAGCTTTAGGTGGCAGTTCCCAGCCACTGCACATTGTTTCCCTTTGCAATGAGAGGGCTCTAGAGGGAAACATCCCCCACCTCCTTTCCCTTCCAGCAACCCTGCTGCAAGAAGGTTCTGGTCACTTTCACTTCCCACACCAGCAGCCAGTGAAGATTCCCACTCTAGCACTGGACACATGGCTCCCAGGAATTTACATCCCAGGCCCATGTTTTCAGCCTCAACATCAGGGCCTGAACTCAGCTGACACTGTCACTTTAAATCAACCTGTTGCTAGCCAGGCTAAAGTTAGACTATGAGGGGTGAGAGATGAGACGTGTGCATCTTGGCATTTAACAGAGCTCTCCGCTCTCAACAGAGAAAAGCCTCATTCGACAGAAGGAGAAAGCAAGGCTTAATGAGATGAAGGGGTTGACCAGACCTCAGTACAGCAAGCCAAAGACAGACTGGGAACAGAACCCATGAGTCCAGGCCCCTGCTCTAATTCACTCCCCTCCTCCTAGAAGTGAGGAGAGAACCCAGGAGTCCAGGCTTCCAGCTTCCTCGCTTTAATGCATTAGAACTGGGGACTAATGGGAGGCAGGACAGCTGTTCACCTCTTTCTTTGACAGAGCCACGTCCTCCTCAGTCTCAGAAGCAGAAACACTGGCCATGGTCCTCATGTCTGTCTCCATGTCATCATCTACTGAAATACAGGAATATCAGCAAGATGGGGAAGGGTCAAGGCAATCTCCAGGGGCAAAGAAGGGGACAGCCCTGCTAGTCCCCTCCCCCCACCCCTGAACTGCATGCTGCGAGCAGGCCAAGAGAGGCCCATCGCCCTGGGCCCAAACAAACACATGCCAACCAGCCCACATTTGTCTCAGTGCAGGAGCTGGCATGGGGGGGCGCAGCATATAGAAGGAACACAATGAGGGTGGTTTGGCTGCCTCTGCTTTGTGGAGAGCATTGCCAAAGTCCAGGACACACGTTCCCTAGAAGAACCTGCCAAGCCCGTCTGCTGGCAGAAAAGCTAACACTTGGATGCGCCTGGAAGGCAGGACTCCCCTGGCCTTCAGGCAGCACCGAGCTCTTGGGAAAGTCCCATCAGCAGTCATGCCAGAGCACAACTGAAAAACGAGGCAGGGAGAGCAAGAGGGTAGAGAGCAACAGGATACTATAGTCACACTTCCTGAAGCACACAACTCCCTGCTCTAATCCCTAGACCCCACTTATGCATGAGCCCTGATTCGAATCTGGAGCCCTGACTCTCAGTCCCAGAGCAGCACTAGACCTTCTTCCCCCAACCTGCAGACAGAACCCAGGTGTCCTAACCCTCCAGGGCTCCTGCTCTTGCCCCCATGGCACCTCCTGCTGGAAGAGGCCAGGGCTTCCCTGCAGCCAAGATTCCTGCCCCACATCACAGATGAACAGAATAGAAGGGAGCTTCAAACCTGTGGTGCCAGGTACAGATATGAGCTCCTCCTGTCGGATCTCCTTGAGCTGCAAGATCTTCTCCAGGGCCTGAGGGATCTTGGGGCCAGCGCTGGAGTCATCAGTCTACAGACAGAGACATTAACTAAACAGAGGGATCCACCACAACAGAACCCAAGGCCTGGTATAAGCCAGGCTCCTAGTGCCCTGTTCTCCCACCTCAGATTCCACTCCCCACCCAGAGCCAGGCACAGAATTCACCCTGTGTGTGGTGCTAAGAATTCTCCCCTCTGTCTCCAGTGGATCTCAGAAAGCTGCCAACCCATGACAGGCACCCTCTAGCCACCCCTTCTGCATCCTTACCTCTCGACCTTCTTCTCCAGGAGGAGGTGGTGGCCCACGGGGCCTGGGGCCAGGAGGACCAATAGGAACTCCAGGCATCAGAGGTCCCACAGGGGCAGCCCCTACATGGACAGGAGAGAGGGAGACAAAGGACTGAATCCCCAAAAGGGATAGATCTGAAGTAACCAGCTCTCAGCTGCCCTGTTCCATTTAGAGGCTAAATCAGAACCAGTACCTGCTAAAAAGCAGAAAAGCTCCAGGTCCCATACCCTAGTTTGGGCAATAATCTCACCTCGTGGCACCATTGGGGGCCTTGGTCCTATGGGTCTGACAGGCCCCACCTCTGAAGGAGGTCTGGGCACCGGGGGGGCCAGCTTGGCCATCTCTTTCTGTCGCTCCTGTTCCAGTAGGACTGCAGCCTAAGAGCAGAGGAACATATGGGGAGAAGTCACAAGTGGGTAGAGGCTGAAGATGAGCAACCTTCCCCCCCCCCCCGCCCTCTTCACAGTACATACCCAAGGGTTGACAGAGGTAACTCTACTGCCATGCATGAGTGTTGGATGCTCACCCTATAACAGGTTAGCCAGAAGATGCAAGGTCACGGGCCCTCTTGCAGGAAGAGATATCAGCCAGACAGGCCCGCTGGTGGAGGAGGGGGCAGACTGTAGACTACAGGGCTCCCCTGGAGCTGGAGATTTGAGGGGAGAGAGCCATTTCTTGGCTGGAAGTGGGGCTGGATAGGGCCACTGGTACTGAAGGTTATGGAAGGAGAAAGTGACCTGGAGGAGCAGATTCTAGGCTGGGTAGACTCCATTAATACTAGATGGGCAGACATATGGCACCAGGAAGCAGTGACCTCACTGGCTTGCCTGCCCCACCCATGTCCCGGCCCCCAAAGGCCCAGTGAGATTCTGCCAGATGGGGCTTTACCCGCTTCTGCTGCTCCAGCAACTCCTGCTCCTTCAGCTTCTCCCCGAACGAGTGTTCTCCCTGTAAGGAAAGAGGAGGAGGTCAAAGGGGGAACCACCTGTGACATCCCCCTGCAAGGAGCAAGGGGGAACCAACTATGACCAAGAGGTGCCCATCCCCTGCCTGCTCAGCATATTGGGAAAGGACCACAGAAAGGCTGTGACATGGAAATGGATGAGTAAGGGAACGACCTGGGGCAGGGGTAAAGGGTAGAATTGACTGCAGCACATGTTCTCTGGAAGAACAAGAGGGCAAATGAGTCCGGTTCAGATCAATATTGGAGAGAAGAGGGCAGTGTTTCTTCTGCAACTTAAGGGGGGGGGGGCCAAGATCAGACCCCTTCAGGACTCAATGTAACAAACAAACTGTTCTGCTACCCAGTCAATTTCACACACATTTCCCCTTCTATACTCTGACTACGGGTAGGTCAAACAGATTAAACTTAGCCGGTGCAAAGGTGAACTTCCCCTAACTCAGCATGGGTACACAGCTGCCTCCAGAGTGGAGCACAGGCCCTATTTATGCAGGGCCCCTTCATCCAGTGCAGAGATGTGACCTCCTCTGGGGTGGGACACAGGGACTGCCTGGCATTACGACATTGCAACAGATTAGGACAGGGTGTGAAGAATCCCACACACACAGCTGAAACTGCACTTGGCAAGGGGGAATTCAGGAGGGCCAGATGGCAGAGCAGCAGCTGAGATCTGATCAAGGTCAAAACTCAAGACTCTCAGCAAACAAATCTTTATTCTGTGTCCTCTGGCAACCCAAATCCCTCGCACTACACCGGGCACTGCCAAAAGCAAGATCCTGCACCTCCTCACAGCACCCTGGCATGCTGGGGTCAGCACCTCCACCTTGCCACCTGCGGCGCAGCCCTCACCTGCTTAGCCCTCTCCTCTTGCTGCATCAGCATGGCTGCCTGCTGCTGCGCCAGCTTCAGACGCTCTTCTTCTGACAGAGCCGAGGGGTCCACACTCTGCATGCGGAGGGGCGGCCCCATGCCTGGGGGTGGCGGAGGGGGTCCCACGCCCATGGGGAAATTGAGACCAATGCCAGGAGGAGGGGGTGGAGGTGGTGGGGGCTGCATGGGTGGCAGCCCCATGGCAGGGGGAGGGAGAGGGATCCCGGAGAGCTGTAGATGAGAGACAGGAGATGAGAAGGTCAGGACCAAAACAGAATTCTTACAGAAATCTCTCACCTGGCTCAGAGACACTGCTGCCTCTGTGGTGGGGCAAAGCAGCATCCCAAGAGCATACTGCAATGCTGAGCATGCTCAGAACAAGAAGGCTCCTATATCCCAAAGGCAATTTGAGGGATTTAAGAAGATAGAACAACATTGCTCTGCAGGATATGGGCATCAGTAGCAGCTCCAGAAGACCATACCAGTGGATGTCAGTCATCCAAGAAGCTAGACAGCTGCCTCCCAACATAGGAGAGCCACAGCACGGCAGCCACTGCAACCCCAAGGGAAGCCTGCGACTTAATCTGAATAGAGTTCCCCCACCCCACATCTTTCACTTACCTGCCCAGCTATTGGGGGTGGGGCGGGTTTGTCACTGTCATCACCCCTAAGTGATGGCCTGCTCAGCACGATGCCAGTCTGGGAAGAAAGAAGACAAGCTAACTGCAGCTGCAAAACAGGAGAAAGCATATCCACTGGGAAGCCTCTATTAGAGGCCCCCACTGACGCTCTTTGGGTCAGGAGAGGCTATCTGCACTCCATGGAAGCCAACTCATCAGCATAGCAAATAAATGCAGCACCCCATGTAAGATGGAGCCTGGTGGCACTGCACATGCACCCCAGCACACTGAACACCAAACAGTCCAGAACACCACAACCAGCACAGAAAGCAGAACGTGGATATTGACACCGAGAGCCACACAGGGGATTGGAATAAGGCTGCCCCCTATGGCCTGCATACTAGCTCCCACCACAGGCTGCAGGATGCTTAGTCTGATTATTCCGAACACTAGTACACATGCTGGGAAGAAGAGTTGAGCACTTGTCTTTAAATTTCTGCTGACTCGTACACAACTGGGCTAACACCCACCGTACTGGGAGGACAGAAAGGAACACAGGAGCCCAGGTGAAACCCCCAAGGATCTTTGCTAAGACACAACATCCTGGTGGCATCCAAATGATGTGGGCTATGTCACTGGTGCCCCCACCCCCACCCACCCCCACCCACCATGGCAGGAGAACCCACAACTTCCAGGCTTAAAATAAAGATCAAAAGTTTCTTCCACAGGCCAATAGCACTCGAGGCGTTCAGAGGATATTTGGAGCCCAGCTTGCTGTTCAAGTATGTGGTACCTCCCTGGCACCTGCCAACATAGCACCCATGCACCTCCCCAGTTGCTAACTGATGTATCCTTACAAGTACAGCAGCACTATTAATCCCCAGAGAAGCCAAACAGAAGCCCAGAGGGGCTAGCAGACTCACCCAGGGCCCCCGAGGGATAGCAGGGACTAGCACCCCTGTCTCCTGAGTCCCATACTAGAGTCCAAACCACCACATAAACGTTCATCTTCTAAGCCTACTTAGTTATTCTAACACCAACGAATCCAGGTAGATAGCCTCCTCTTTCCTATTCAGCAGCACTGAAGATGTTGCATGTGATTACTGCTCACGTGATTTGCCCGTGCTGGTGCCCATGTAGCCTTGCAGTGGTAAAGACGGCAGGCCCCTGCCCTACCCTCCTGACCTTGCCGTCCACTCTTCCCTCCCTGCTGGGGGTGCAACACTGCAGCCCACGTCAGACAGCAAAATCTCCCGCTGCAGGTTGTGTGGATCCCTCGGGCACAGAGGAGCTGGGATGCGAGCACCAGGGCTTGAGTTAGCACCTCGGAGAGAGGAGACGGATCTGACAGCGGGGCCAGTCCCCCGCCTCACGAGACCACCGTGTTGGGGGGTGGGGGTCGTGTCTCACCTGCAGCGTGTATGTCTGCAGCCTCTCCACCAGCTCCTCGCGACTGCCTGCAAACCACACAGGAAAGTGAGAACTCACAAGCCGCCAGCAGCTGCGCTGCCCCACAGGCTCGGGCCCACCCCCAAACCTGCCCCACTTGCTCCCGGCCCCCACGACCTGCACGCCCCGGTGAGACACAGCGCGGAGCCCGGCACGGACCCTGCCCCCTCCCCGCCAACGGGGCTCCCCCCTTAGGCCCCACTCCCAGGTGGGCCCCGCGGGTCCCCAGTCGCTGGAAGGAGCCGCCGCCCCGCAGACCTTGCACCGGGGCCCCGATCTCGGCCAGCTTCGCCTGCAGCTCGGCCGGCGCCCAGGCCCCATAGGCCGGCAGCGGCAGCTCCCCCTGCGGAGGCTCTGGGTGCTCGGCCGCCATCTTCCCGCCCAGTCGGCCGGACCCGTCCGTGACCACCTCGGCCACCGTAGGCGCCGGTGTACGTCACGCCGCACACACGCGATCGGACGGCCCGCAGCCAATCAGAAGCGCGGCTCCCGCCTCGGCAACTGACGTTTCGGCGTCTCTCCCCAGCGTGTGACGCTTACGCACAGCCATGACAACCAATGAGAAGGGTCTTCCTCTTTGCATTCTGGGTGTTGTAGTCCTTGGGGGGGGCACGAGCGGGGTGACGTCAAGAATCACGTTACCCCCGTCGTCTCTGGAAGTTGTAGTTTTGAAACATGGGTGGGGGGGCGCTGACGTCCTCAAGGAGCGTTGCATGCTGGGAATTGTAGTTCCGGTGGGCTGGACATGCCGGGGTCGGGCGGGGCGGGGCTCCGGGAGGGGAGGAAGGGGCGGGCAGCTGGAGGGCGAGGTGAGGTTTTGAGCCTTTCCTTCATTCAGCTCTCATCAGGTGTTAACGTGCACGAAACCATCCCTGTGGACAGGGACACGTGTGTTACATGTAGTCATCTGATGCATTGCACATGTGAATGTAGGTCTGTGTCTGAAGCCATTCACAAAAGTGTAAATGATGACAGGTAACTTTGCAGGGCACACTTAGCTGTTTTGTTTGTCTTTAAAAGTGCTAGAGGACTGCTTACTTGTATCAGAGCAAATAAGGGGCTATGGATTTTGTTTTCCTCATTACACCAGGTGATTTGACCTCATTTTCCTCTATATGCTCTTCACCAGTGTTTGAATCTAAACTACTGCATTGATTTGCTGTCACAGTCTGACCTGATCCTTTGACGTACACTTCCCTGCATATATTTTCCTCCCATTCTGTAAGTTCCCACACCTTCAAAGCATCTGATGAAGTGGGATTTTTCTCCCATGAAAGTTCATGTGATAAATAAATTTGTTAGTCTTTAAAAGGGCTACAGGACTCCTTGCCTGTTTTGATGAACTAGAGCAGGCGTGGCCAAACTGTGGCTCGGGAGCCGCATATGGCTCTTGAATGAAAAAGTGTGGCTCTCAAAAGAACATCAGCAAATCAATTCAGTAGGTAAAAGTATATGGCTAAATGCCTCAGTGTGGCTCTTGAAGGTTTAATAATCAACTTGTATAGCTCTTGAGTTCCATAAGTTTGGCCACCCCTGAACTAGACTAACACAGCTACTCCTTTGTGTAAGGGGACTGATAGCCCCTTACTGAGTGAATGGGCCTTTTGATTGGCCACTCCTGCTTGGAAGCAGGACTCTGAAACAGACAGCCCCAGGACCAGTGGGAGAGGCCAGTGTCCCAGGATGCCCTGATTGATTGAAAGTGCTCCCCCGCCCCTGAGCTGAAACTGCAGGCTGGACATGCCTGGGCAAGCCAGTGTGTGTGGGGGGCCGAGTTAAGGAGGAAGCACTAAGCAGCCAGCAGCTGGGAGCCAGAGGACCCAGGAAGGGAGGCCAGGCTGAGTTGATTTCTGCAGAGCAGACCCACAGCAGCTGGACCAGCAGAGAGCCAAGCAGAGCTGGAGCTGGAGTTGTCTGGAGCTGGGTGCAGGAGGCCAGGGAAGGAGCCAAGGGGCTGAGGTGACCTGTGCAGACAGCAGGCAGACCAGAGGAGCCCGAGGAGCACCCCAGAGAGCCACACAGAACCCGAGCAGCGGCTGGGAGCCAGAGCTGCAGCCATCTGGAGCTGGGTGTGGTGAGCAGCTAGGGAACAGTGACAGGGGGCTGATGCTGGGAAGACGGGCCCTGGCCCTGGAGCTTGGGGACGTGTGGCCACAGCCGGAGCCTGCATCTGGCCCCCTGGATCATCCAGTCGCAGCCAGGCCTGGGCAGAGGGCTTGCAATGTGGAGGACAGACTGTGAGACTGTTCCTCAGGGCCCAGAGACTCTGTTTGTAGTTCTCCCACACCAGGCGGCAGCGCTGGGGGTTTACTGTTCACCTTTTTCCACTTTTTTCTATTTTCTTATTGGGTTATTCTTTTTATTTCTGTATGCTTAGATAAATTGTATATAGTGTATATAGTAACTGGTGGGTCAGAAGAGTGGTCAGTGTGGTCAGCACCCCAGAGTAGGGACGTCCTAGCCCCGTCCTGAGAGACCACGATAAGAGTGGGGGTCGAGCCCCCAGAAATTCTGGGGCCCAGCCTTGTCGGGGTTACAGAGACCCCTCCAAACGGGAGATTGGGAGGTGAGCCTTTGAGGTCAGGCAGGCCTTGGGGTAAAGGAAGTGGGAGCAGGGACTCAGATCCTTTTGCTACCCACCTTCACTGGGGTGGTATACAAAGTCTGGGAAGTTCCCCACAAGAGCGGGTCCATCCCCCCGCTTACATTTGGAACTTTTTTGTTTTACTTATGCTAAAACAATCTGTTCCACAATGCATTTATCTGCAACCTTTGGAGTATGTTTCACAGACCTGAAGAAAAGCTTTGTGTGGCTTAGAACCTCGTGTCTCTCTCCCCAAAAGAAGGGGACCCAATACAAGATATCTCCCCACACTTTGTCTCCCCAACTACTGTACAGATAAAACAAGTTTTTAACATAAATGCTCTTGCAGTCTCAAAGCCCCCACCAGAGAGCAGTACAAGCAAACTATTGTCATGTCCAATGTTCCCTCTAACTACTCGTAGACTGTGTGCACAATTTCTTTGTGTGCGCAAAAACATTTTTGTGAGCACCAATATTAGCACTATTTAATTTTTTTGTGCACGCTTTATTCTGTTGTGTGCACAGGTTTCATGACCTGTGTGTGCGCGCACATGTGCACAGCTTAGAGGGAACAGTGGTTCATGTCCCATGGCAGTGAGACTTTTGTCCCTGTGCAAGGGGCACCCACTGATGGAAAGGAGGTGAGTGGGTCTAGCTGCAGGTAACTCTGGGAAAGGAGAAGTGTCTGTGATGGAATCAGGACCCCCGGGTTGTTCTCTGCTGTGGATCTAAGCCTGGCTATCTTTCAGTGACAATGCAGGCTCCCAAGGAGACATGGCAGTGGGAAATGTGTGTCTCTCTGTTCCCCTGGGTCCTAGGAGGGATGGATCGAGGACTCACAGCAACAGGCAATGGATGGCTCTCAAATGCTGTGGATAGCTCAGGAGGACGGAAGGTGTTGTTTCCTCCCTCCTGTGTCATCAGCTCCTTTGGAACTTAGTGGATGCATAGTGTGTGTGGGAAGGGAATCCAGGTCCCATCCAGCCAGGCATGCAAGGGCCGTTGTGTGGCCATTAATCACTATGGATCCTGGCTCAAGGAAGCCTGAAAGCCCCCTGTGTGTGGGCAGGGCCGTCGTTAAGGGGGGGGGCAGGAGGGGCAACCGCCCTGGGCCCCGCACTTTGGGGGGCCTCGCACTTTTGGGGGATCCCACACAGCCGGCTGGAGTAAGGAAGCAGGGAGCTTTTTCAAGCTGTGGGACTAGGGAGCAGCTCCGGCTGGTCAGGTAAGAGGGAAGGGAATTCAGACAGGCAGCGTTTGTTTACAGTAACCCTTAAGTAGCCACCTTCCCACAATTGCTCCCTGAGGGAAGAGAAAGGGCAAGTGCTGAGATAAAACTTATGGAGCCAGCCTTAGTCAAGCAGATGGGGACAAAGTCAGGAGAATGTCACATCCCCAACCTTTACAAAACAGGACCTTCTCTTTGAATTTACATCAGCATTTCCAGAAAGTGTTCTCAGATATTAAAGAACTCTTTTCCTTCTACATTTAACAAGACTTTTCAGTCTTCAGGGATGTCTTTTTGAGCAAACTTCTCTGTGCAGATAATGATCTATTATACCTGAGAGAGAAGACCCCAGGCTAGTGCTCATATGGAAATCCTGGGTTTTTAGGGTTAATGGCTATCAATCAACACATTAAAGAAGTTTTTCGTCCTTCCTTCTGCACTGTAAATAAGCCCCATTGTCATTGATTGCAGTCAGAGCACCAGTCCCAAAGCATGGCAAAGAGGAAAGCAACTGTGGCCATGTGGGTCTAGTTTAGTGAAACAAACAGGGAATCTTATGGCAGTTTTAAAGACTAACAAATGTATTCATTTGTTAGCTTTTAAAAGTACCACAAGACTCCTTGTTTGTTTTACATTAGGGTATCTGAGAGGATGCCAAAGGTCCCTTGTTTCTTCCTCTCATCCTCAAACAGTACCTGAGTTTCATTACTTAGATCACCTGCAAAGCAATGAGGAATGTATGAATACATATATTAAAATAAGATGGAAAAGGAGAGAGTCAGGCAGCATAAAGGAAATAACATACATTAGACAATTGGAATCCAGTGCTTTAAGGTGAGAGAGGACCTGAACTTATTTCTTGTCATCATCCAAAAATAGCTTCCCTGTCTCTGAATTTTCAATTTAACAAAAACTTGATCTAAGAAAAATTATTAAACTTCTAAAATTGCATGCCCATCTTGAACAGAAAACCAGAACCACAAAGAAGAGTACCTCCAGATGCTCCTGTCCACTTGGCTGTGAGGTTGATGAAACATCACCATGACACATTCAGTATTGCCTACCCTAAACTTCAAAAATAGTCACAAGTCTGGCTTAAATATATCATTAAAACTCACTTAAAAATAAGGGCTGTGTTCACACAGCACTCTTATTTCGAAACAACAGGGGCTGTTTCGAAATAAGAATTCTGCTGTTCACACGACACACAGTTCTTTCGAAACAACAGGAAGCTGTTGTTTCGAAACAACTGTGTTGTTTTGAAACAAGTTAAACCCCATTTGGGGGCGAAACAATGTTCTTTCGAAACCCTTGTTTCGAAACAATGCATATGAACATGTTGTTTCGGAACAAGGTGTTCCGAAACAACATTTCAAGGGCTGCCCCCTCAGCACCCTGGCCAGAGTGCTGAGGGGTGTCCCTTGGCCGGCGCCTGCAGAGCGGGGTTGCAGGCAGCCATGGGCTTCAGCGCAGCCCAGTGCTGCTCCCTGCCGGCTTAAAGCCGGGGCTGCCCCAAACCTGCCGCACCCATGGCGGGTTTGGGGGCAGCCGGGGCTTTAAGCCGGCGGGGAGCAGTGCTGGGCTGCACTGAAGCCCGCCGGTACCTGTGGCCCCCCCTTTGCAGGCACCCCCGGGGTTCAGTGCTGGGCTGCACTGAAGCCCACCGGTGCCTGTGGCCCCCCTTTGCAGGCACCTGCGGGGTTCAGCGCTGGGCTGCACTGAAGCCCACAGCTGCCTGCAGCCCCCTCCGGAAGCCCTGCTATTTCGTTTCCCGCCTTTTCCCTTATTTCGAAATAACTTTGTTAATTTGGACTAAGTTATTTCGAAATAAGGAATTATTTCGATACAAGTTTGTTTCGACACAACTTGTATCGAAATAATCCCTGTGTGTGAACACAGCCAAAGAGATGTTTAAAGAAATAATAAATGAGGGGGAGCTATTTTCTCTGACTTCTGGGTTTTGAGCCTTTAGGATAAAGTCAGGTCATGTTTTTCTGCTTCTCTCTGCAACTTTTTAGCTTGAGGGCTAGAAATTCATGATTTTATTAAAGAAAAATTATGACACTGCCCAGTGTTCCCTCTAAGCTGATAATGCAGCTGAACAAGTTATGGGTGCACAAGTTATTGGGGAGCCAGTGGGCAGCAGGGAAGAAGCCCATTGGGGCCTGGAGAACCAGCAGGGAACTTGCTCAGCTGCATCATCAACTTAGAGCAGTGGTTCCCAACCTTTCTCAGGCTGGGGACCCCTTTGTAACAAAAAAAAAAAATCTTTGCGGACCCCCCCTGACTGATTATGTAATCTGGCCTGTATGGGCAGACTTTGGCCTGCACCAGTGGGAGAGCTGGCGAGCAGCGCTGCCACCACCATTGCATGCACCACCGGGGAGCTGAGCCGCGGCAGCTGTGGTCCCCTGCCCTTGCCCCTGCTGGGGAGCTGCTGTAGCTCCATTCCCCTTGCCAGGAGACAGCCACAGAAGGGGAAAGGCAGCCCTGGCAGGGAGCATCAGGGCTGTAGCTGGATTCCGGCCCCAGGTAGGGAGAGGCTCTGCAGACCCCCTACAAAGTGTCTGCGGACCTCTGGGGGGAGTGATTCATTGTTCGTTTCCTGTACGGGGAAAGGGAGGGTAGAGTAAATGAGGCAGAGGCCCCAGCTAGTGCGACCTCTCTCAAGTGCGCTCACCCAAGCTGTAGACCAGCTGGTGGTAGTGAGTAATGGAGGGTTCATCTCCCCAGTGAAAACCACAAGCGACTGGCCAAACGCTTGCATCTGGTGGCTGAGCTCCAACATTTGCATCCAGTACTTGGCAGGCAGGGACAGTTTGCCTCCTCCATGGGTTCGGGAGGGGTTGGAGTACCCCTGAGTTGGAAGCATATACCTTAGACCCTGGATGGGTGTCGATTGGAGGCTAGCTATATTTAAGCACCAGCTAGTTCCTGCTGGTGGCACTGGGGAAGGGTTGGTTAGGGAGGTGTATAAGAAAGCGTGGAGGGCTCTCACCCAACCTTGGGGATAAGAAAGCGAGTGCCTTCTGTGGAAAGGGGAGCAAGAGCTGACAAAGGGTTTTCCGAACATCTGTTTCAAAAGATAGAATGATAAGACCTTGCCCATGGGGAAGTGTGTGTGAGTGTAGCTCCCCGGTATGGGAATGGCACCCACGGGGAAAGACCCCATTTAATTGGGAGTGGGCATAGGTGAGGCAGTGCACTCTTCAGTGTTTGGAGTGTGCTCCATGAACGCCTTCTGTGTCCCGGAGAAGGCAAGGGAGTTGCCATACAAGGAAGCGGGGGAAAGGGGGGCTTTTCCCCCCCGGCGGAGTGTCAAGTACAAGAATGTGGTAGCCCCTTGGGAGTCAGAACCGTTAGCTAGGGGTTGCCCACGCAGGTTCCAACCACAGGCCTCCATTCTGTCCGCTACGGTAGTAGTCGGGTCTTGGATAACCTGAGGGTCGAGTCCTCTCGGTTACTGGAAGTATTAGGATCAATAGAGAGGGTATGAATATGGGGTTAAATGTTGGTCCTACCCAAAAGAGAGCAGGTTCCTTTAACCTCTGAACCACTCACTCTCACAGAAAGAGAGGGGAGGGCTGTCTGTCAGCTCGTAGGAAGGATCCCAAGTCAGTGGGCACTCCACGGCAGGGGTTTTGGAGAAGGTGATTGACAACCAGTCTGGCTGGTTATAATCAATACTGCTGATTAGCAGGTCAGGATCCCTCCCCGGAGTTCTGGGGCTGCTTTCGGCCCAGTAACTCTATCTCCCTTGCATCCCTCAATGTCGGGAGGGGACTAGGGGGAGCCTGTCCTGGCTCTAAGGCTGCCTCCACCACTGCATGAGGTGGAACTGGGTGGTGGGTGAGTGAAGGGAACTCTGACCCTGGGACTTGGTACTTGAGGCCCACCGTATCTGAAACTGGAGAGATGGAACCTGGGTTTTGCCAGCGGGATGAGGCCAAGTCCCAAACGCTGGGGTGGAGGGGAACCGTGACCAGTTCCGCCGAAGAGAACACCAGCCCTAATAAGGTGTCAGTGATCACTTTGGAGGATTGGACCTCCATGTCCAAGTGGGCTGAGACACGGCGCAGGAGGTCAAAATGTGCCGACAGATCCCCAGTGTCAGAACACGGCACCAGGTTTAAAGCCCTCACCAGTGCCAAATGGGATGGTACCGGCATGGCTACAGGGGTCTCCTCTGGGGACCATTTGTGGGGGCGGTACCAAAAGGGCAACAGCTCTGAAGGCTGGCGCCTGGGCTGTTTGTAGCCCTTTGAGGCCCCTTCCCCTGGGCTGGAAGAGGGGGAAGTGTCTTGGGACTCTTGGGGCGGTACTGGGGATGGCAGGGTGATATGGTGCCGGGGGGATGGCTCCATAGTACCAGGACTCAAAGAGGTGGCAGGCTCCGGTGTTCAGGAGCCCAGCCCCAGTAGCGGAGAAGGGGAATGGTGCTGTTTGAGCTGCACCCAGACTTTCAAAATGAAGACTGGTTTTCCCCTTCTAGCAGGCACCAGAGAGGGAAGTGTAGGCAGTAGGAGGAGCGCCCTCACTGCCTCTGGGGTCGTTCGTCAGGATTGGTACTGACACTGTCTGGTCCCGAGGGGAGCCCCATGTCAAAGACGCAGAGCTGTGCCGGTGCCACGGTACCAAAATCTGTACTGAGCTGGCCCTGTGTCCCCTATTGGCACGGTGCCAGGCGGGTTCTGGTGCCGAAATGGCACATGGTACCACAGGAGACCCCAAGGCCTCTGGTGAAGAGCGCTGAGCCTGCTCAGAGGCCTGGGCATGGCACCTTTGCTCCCTGTCCTTGATTGTCCTTGGTTTAAAGGACAAGCAGCTGGAGCAAGTGGTGACTATGTGGCTTTCTCCCAGGCACCGGAGGCACTTCTCATGGGAATTGTCCTACAGAAAGGCCTTGCTGCATTCAGCAAAGGGTTTAAATCCCGGCATGGCGGATGGCGTAGGAGCGCGATGTTCCGGCCCAAGAGGAGAAACCTTCTTCGGTGGAATTAGGTACACGAATAGGTGCTCCCAGTTGAGCGAAAGGCTCATAAAGTGAACAGAGACAGGCTGCTTGCGAAGCGCAAGGAGCAGACAGTTCCACAACTGATGCTAAGGCGGAAGAAACAAAACTGGGGAGGGGCCGGGCAGCAGTCACATATATAGCCAGTGGCCGCCTGCCCTCTTCTGACGGGCTAGGGCAAAAAGTTCCAACCAATCGGGTGCTCCAGCACAGAGACACCTATTACTGAATGTATCTGAGCAGCAATCGAAGAAGAATAGATGTTCCTTTCAAAAGGGGTCACAAAGCAGCCTTTGACTTGGAATGAAAAATAACTGTAGAACACCACAGTCAACAATTCCAGTGATAATCAAGTAGAGAGTTGCAGCAAGTGATTCACCAGAGACTTGAGCTCTGCAGAAAGAGTCTTTATAGACCTTGTGAAAAAGCCAGGCAAATTGCTAAGTACCTTCTCTACTCCTTGTAATTATTACTGCACTGATGTTGCAAATCTTTGTGGATCTTAGTGCAGTCAGTGGTGATCTTCAGTCAAGTTTTGTACAGGTTAACTTGGAGGACTATTAATACTAATGGATCTGAAACTAATCAGAATGTAAATGGAGCACATTGGTACGGAAAGATAGCTTAATGATTTTTGTAATTTGGAAGAAGAGGAAAATACTTTTATAAAAGCAAAACAGTATATACCACAAATTTATGCAACATTGTAATGGCCCATGGATGACTGACTGCCAAATTAGTTTGACATTTTGGCAAACAAGTAAGGTAACTATCTCATTCTGCTGCATATAAGATGGTACCATAAATTTTTGCAAGTTCATTTTTGAAACTTACCAGTTATTCCATGGTAATTATATTGGTACCATTGAAAGTAATTGTTCAATAATACAGTTGCTATCTTGAACAATGGCATGCCTGTCGTAATCATTCAAGAGCAGAATAATGCTTTAATTTTCACTGGTGCTAATTCACTGCATCTGCACGGATGCAACTTAAAGTATCATTAAACCCAGAGAGCGCTATCCACATATGCTAAAAACCTTCACCTTCTATTGACTTCAGTGAGAACCTAGTGTGCAACACTTAACAGGATTGACCCCATTCTTCATCATGTGTTAGTTAACCAAAGCACCCAAGCCTTCCAGATTCTCAGAAAAATATTAGAAATGAAGTATAAACAGATAATATTCTCCAAATTAATTAGTTCACAGATTGATTGTTTAATACTGAGCTGCATAGAAGTGGCTTCTCAGTAAGAGACCATTGCCAGGAACTGAAGTGATCAACTGCAAGTTAGTCTGCCATGCTTCAGCAACTGCCAGCAGAAAATATTTGTTTTCTTGAAAATGTTTTGCAACAAATGATTCCTAGGTCACACATGAACTAAAAGAATGTCTCGGTCCATCTGATCTGAGTCTTATTAAATGAAAGAGCAGAATTCCCAATAAGAGGATGATCCTTCTGCTTCAGTTGTAAGCTCTTTGGGGAAAAGATTTGTTATGCCTGTTTATCCAAACTCTGGCATGCTAGGGCCCAAACCCTGATTAGTGTCCTTCATCACACCTGTAATGTTTAGAAATTACATTGCAAATTTGTTTATCAAGAAGCCACTAGACATGCTGACTTATAGCTCAGCATGAATTGCATAAAACAGGACCAAGAAGTACAGCAGGCAGCCAAAAATGGGAGCATTAAGAATATTAAAGAATATAGTAGTGTTACATAAATAAAACAATGACACATAGGAACATAATGCTTGAGCAACCTTCAAAAATATTAAAAGATTACTGGCAGTGTTGCTCTGTTTTATAAGTTCATCGATAACAGCGAGTACTATATTAGTCATGTTAAAATTGCAGTGTTTCAATTGATCGTCGGCATTGTGCTCCAACTTCTGTTGCATTCAGTTGTAGTTTTTCCATTGACTTTTCTAATATGAGTTGGGTCAGGTAATTATTGAATGAAGAGATATGAGCAGGAGGCAATCTGTGTGGGGCAAGCATCTTATCGGAACCAGACTCTGTATGGTTACTGCAGATCCCCTGTAGTTGAAATACATGTAAACAGACAAGCAGCTGGTGGCGGACTACTGATAATATCGCACCTTCTAAATAAATTGAAGACTGTAGCAATGAGCCTTGGACCTAGAGACAGAAATATGTTTCTGACGTTTCAAAACAGAATGAACATGGAGGGGGAATGTTGATATATGCATATGTAAACTTAAGAGCTAGAAGACTTGGAGAAATGGAATTCTCTACTTCTCACTGTGGGCAAAAGGGAAGGCAAGCGCTGGGTGAGATAATTTACATATTCATACCAGTGTATTTCTATCCATATGTGTGTAGTGGTTTAAATTTCTGTTCTTTATTTGGCACTTATGTTAAATGATTCATTTAAATATTTTGATATAAAAGGGGAAAGCTTGTGAGAAGTATAGTGTGTGGAGAGATGGGTCACCCTGAGCTCAAAGGGAATGAAATCTGAATGCAAATCACAAAACTAAAGACATGCTGAACGACTGAGTGGGGTTCTGTCCAGAGTACTTCTGTCTGATGTCCTGCTGTGCCATGCTATATGCATGCAAATCACAAATTCTATAGAACTAGATCAGTGACAGTTGAAAGAACTTGAGCTTTGATAACTTTATTCTCTAAAAGTATATGCAGCTTGTGTTTTCCAAAGTAAAGGAGGTTGGTTATTTAATGTTATGGAGAATTCTGAGAAGCATCTGGAAAGATAACTAGGAAGGTAAAATGATAGTTTCTAAGAAATGGATGTAGGAACATGGCTCTACACAGGCGACAGAGTCATATTTTTACTTATTTTAAAAGGGTTCCCTGCACTTATTGAATCCTTTCTGTTACCATCTATACCTGGCAAAAAAAGGGGGGGG